>JAAGNO010007147.1:37045-58736 GCA_033439905.1 Ceryle rudis
CAGCAGAGCTGTCCTCTGTGGAGCAGGAGAGGAGCAGCTACGAGGATATCCCCGGCCGTGGCGATGACCTTGCCTTCTCCTCATCAGTGTGCATCTCCAGGCTTTGCTCAGGTGCCTCTTGGGCAACTACTTGCAAGAAATGCAATGTGAACTATTTTACTTCTTAAATACTGTTTATGGAAATACTTCAAGGCCTGACCCAAGTCACATCTCACCAGACAATGAGTTGGAATAACCCAGCTGCTTAGTGTTTCACTTGGCTTTGTAGTATAAAGAGAATACTACAGCTTTATAGTGCAAAGAGAAAAACCAGACACCAGCTAGAAGGCGAGGGGAGGAGACGTGACTGGCAGGTGGTAGGGTAAGGCCCAGGAGGCCAGGATTTTTTGCTCGGTATCGCAGCGCGTTTGGCCCCGCGTCGCGGGTGCCTTACCTGCACTGTGAACGTTTTCCCTCCCGCCTTGCCAGCAGGTTCTGGGGTCTCGCTGGCCGGGTCTGTGGGCCATGCCACATCTGCCTGTCCCCTGCTGCTAGACAAGAGCTGTTCCAGTGCCTGCAGTGTGGTGCGAGACACATGCTCGAGCAAACCGGCTCCGTTTAACAGCATGTGGCAGCTGCTTTGAGCTGTACCCCACAGGCTCTCCCAGCTCCCCGAGGAGGACAGGACCGATCTCTGCTAGATGAGGATGACGGCGAGATGTGACAACCGTCTCTGGGTGTTTAGAAGGCATCAGCTGTTATTTGCACAGGTCCCAGGAGGGTGAGGGGAGATAGCAAAGATCAGAGAGAAATTTTAGGCTGGACTTCAGAAGGAGCGTCCTTGCTGCAAAGCCAACAGACGGAAGGCACAGCCTCTTAGGATGGAAATCTTCCTGCTGCCACAGATGAACTCCCACTGCTGTCCCCCCACTTCTGCTTTCTCCTGGCTTGTGTCCTCAGGAATGTCCTGCCAGAGTCCTTGCAGGAGAAATCAGGCTCCTGGGAATCACTACAGCCAGGAAAAACTGTTGTGGTCATCTGTCAACTGAAAAGTTGCAGTGTGTGTCTGCAATCCTTGTGACCCGCTCAGGAGTGATGCTCAATGTAGACACTGGCTTCAGCAGAGCTGCACAGGGAGGGTGATGGAACAAGGAACGTGCGGGGCAGCAGAGTCCTGCTTCTTTCCTGTAGACCAGGCAGTCTCCTGGGCTTCTGGAGAAATCCTTTCAGAGGCACCAGGTGCTTCACAACTATTAAACAAACCAGCTTTCCCTGTTGCCCCTCTTTAAACTGACCATGAGAGAGGATGAACCTCAGAGCCAGGCTGGCCGCACAACAACGCAGTCACAAAGCAGGGGGGTGGTTGTGATCTCTGAGAAATGCCTCCTCTTCCTCAGCATCCTGTCCTCCTGTAGACCTCCAGCTTGCATCTTTCCCCTTCCTCCCTGCATGCTTTTGAGCCACTCATAATGAGCGTCACCTTCCCGTGATGGTCTGTGCTCGTGGCAGGAGGGGCAGCTCCTGCCAGCGCTGGCTGCACAGCATCCTCCCGACCCCTGCTCTGACACAATCTCCTCCAACACCCCCCTGCTGAAACCTTGCTGGTGGTTACAGAGGCTGCAGACACACCCCCTCCAGCTGCCTCCCCTCTCCCAACACCTCGCTCTCATTCCTGTCCCTGCAGCTCCTTGGCCCTTTGTGGGGGGGCAGGGACTGGGAGGGGTGTGCGTGGAGGGGGTACCTATTTAAAAAAAATAATCTATTGCTTTACAGTGAAGGAAACCCTGCCTTCTGCCTTTTAAAGGAAAGGAAACTCTGCTGTTAGACTCTCTCCTGGTACGTCGTAGAGCAAATGGAAGCTGTGATCTAATGAGTTGAGGTGTTTTGCCACCCGGGAAAGCATTTGGAAGATCGCTGGGAAGAAGAATCTTAGTTTGCTCTGTAGGAGCTCTGGGTTCTGTGCTGCTTTTCGGTTAGTGTGAGGAGCTTTAGGACACTGAAAGCTCCACGCAGCTGGAGAAAGGACAAGTATTCCCAGGGTGGAAATTTGCTCCACTTACTGATACTGGTACCTTTATTGCTCCCTCCCTTGTATTCCCCATGACCTGCCAGCAGTGACTCAAATTCAAGGTAGAGCCCGTGTCCCCATCAGCCAGGTCGAGCCCTGCGTGCTGGAGGGGGACCCTCGGGAGAGGGTGTTGCTCTGGTTTGGCTGAGCTGAGGCGCCTGCGTGGGCAGGCTGCGGCTGGGGACGGAGGCCGTGAGAGCTCTCCCCAGGGCGACAGCACAACGTGGCCATGTGGAGACTTTTCTGAGCTATAATTGCTTTTCTCAGATGAAACAGCAGTGGGAACTGGGAAGGAAATTGGTGCCATGTTAGCACATTCGCAGCTGGGGGGATCCCTTCGTGCTCATGAAATGCAGCAGGAGACACTGCAAGGGGCTTCCCCTGGGCCGCGTGGGAGATGCTCTGGAGCGGGGGTGTCCCTGGGGAGGCTCTGCCTGGCCTCCTGCTCCATCACAAGCGTTTTTATCTTTAGACAAGAGCTTTTGCCAGTGGCCTGGAGACCCGCGGCTGTTTGTTACCTTTGAGGTGTGGAAGGTGACGCCGTGCTCAACACTGAATGTCCCACTTCAGGGGTGTTTCCCGAGGAAAAAATTACTAAAGGTGGTTTCCCTTTGCATCATTTGCTCAGTGCGGAGTGAACTAGCAAACCAGCACCAAAATGGTGCTCCTGCTCAGTACTGCAGGGCCCTGGCACAGACTGGGTTTGCAGCTTTTCCCTTTCAAAGCGGGCTTCCTGGTGCGGGTGCAGCCCTGCAGAGATGTGCCCGTTCTGACAGGGTCTGCTGACGAGAGAGGCTTTGGGCACATGGACAGGTAATGATGAGCTGGAAGGGGAGTGATGTAACTGAAAGTGTTGGGAAATGCATCGGAACTTTGGAAACTTAATCCAGACTGAAGTGCTGAAATCGGGGGAAAACGCACAGAGCAGTAACAGACTTTCTTGTCTCTTCTTCCCGCTGCTTAGCGGGAGTGACTGTCTTCTGAGGATGCAGCGAACCAGAGCGAGGGTTTTCCATGTTGTGGCAATAAAGTGATCGCTTCCACGATAATCAGGAGTTCATTGGGATGCATTCAGGCTCTGTTCAGTGTTTTGGGTTTAGGAGGCACTTCCTTAAGCATTCATGTTGAACTAACAAATTTTTTATTAATGTTTTCAAATGGAGATTAAAATTATGTGTTTCTCGGAGACGTCAGCCGTGATGAAACCAAAAATCCCCCTGGCTCAGCCTCTGCTGCTTCTGCTCTGTATAGCTGAGCCTTAATGCAGTAATGATAGTGCAATACCCCTGAGATGCCTGGGAACCCTAGCTGGATCAGCATGCCGGAGTGGTTATTCCAGCTGGGCTTTCTTTGCTCACGAGAGCTTGTCTGAACTTCATTCATCAGTGTGCTGCTAGAACAAGTGAATAGGCTTGAGATATGAATTTGGTCTTTTTCTTTTTCCTCGCCTGAGCAAATGTACACGTCTTTATTTCTCCTGTAGCGTAACCCAAGCACAAATCCTAGCAGCAGCCGGGTTAATCTCTGCGGCAGCCGAAGCTGGTGCAGGGAAGCCACGGGAAGGGCGAGTGCTTCGGGTCGGTGGCAGACAGAAGCCCGTCCCTGCCTGGAGAGGTGGCTGTCACCAGCACGCTCACCCCAAGGGTCACGGCGGTCTGGGGACAGCTGCCTTTGGCCGTCGAGGCGGCGGCAGCTCCAGATTCCAGCGTGTCCCTGGGTGGCTGCTCCCCTGGGGACCGTGGGGACAGGTCCCCTCGGCTGGTGGCCCGGCTCTGCCAGGGAGGAATGGGGTGGGCCCGGTGGTGGGGCGAGAGCTGAGGAAGTGCTGCGGAGGAGGAGGGTGCAGCTGCGTCTGTGCTTAGGTGTTGCTTTTTCCTTCCGTGTGGATTTTACTGTCAATAATGTTATTTTTAGCTTCCCCTTCCCGAACTCATAGGCATGTGTATTTTTGATCTGTTTTAAGCATATCTTGCTAGCAAATCTGAAACGTTCTTAGAGAGTACATCGCATGAATATAAAACTTACTTTTTCCTTAAGAGTTCTTCAAATAATCCTTGCCTGTTAAGTGCTGAAACAATGATACGTAAAGGTCCATTTCTGCAGGGGGCAGTTAAAGGTCACAGGGAGAACATACGAGGGTTGCCCATGGGCCTAACAGGATAAACGCAAATGCATTTCTTAATTTCTCTCATCCTCTTGCTGCTCACCCATCAGCAGTGGGAATAATGCAGCATTTTCCACGGCGGGGGTGTGTGTCTTAGCTGTGCTGAAGAGCTACCTGTGCTGAATCTCCTTCTGCAGGTTTTCATTTTTTAAAGTAGTATCAGGTATTATTACCTAAACCTTTTCCTGGCTTAATACCAAGGAATCCTCCCAATGTCAAATGCAGTATTAGAAACAATGGGGCAGATTAACTCCCAGAGTCTTCCTGTGACCTTTTGAAGTCTGCACCGAAATACACTTTGTATAAATAGACTAAAATAATATTGAAGGATGGTGGTTGTTTCCTCAGTTTAGAAGCAAAAAAAGGTTTTCCTTAAATCAATACAGCAAGTGTGTGCAGAAAGGTCAGCGAACAGTCCCGCAGCCAGCGCCGAGGCTGGTGTTTAAACCCCAACCGGTCTCCAAGCTGTGGCGGGTACAACCCCGTTGGCAGCATCCCCTGGCGCATCCCTGGGGACTTTGTCCAGGCTTCTGGTTCTGCAAAGCACCCGATGGTCTCTGGGAAGCCGGGTGTCAGGAGGGGGAGCCGCGGTCATGGGCTTCGCAGCTCCTAGCGGGACTCGTGCTCTGCTCTGGTGGTGCCTGGGGGTCCCTTCGGCTCACCAGGAGCAGATACTGGAGCTCTCCGTGAAAGGCTGCTGGGCGCCAGCCCTGGGATTGACCCAGCCAGGACACTCTTCCACCACAGCACAGCTTTGTCCTACTTGTGTCACTGCTGCCACCCTGCACCAATTAATGAGGGGGCATTTCGGGGCAGAGCAAGAGGGAGCTGGTTTAATTACCAGGTTACAAGGTGTTTGTGCTTAAATTAGCTTTGCCTCCGTTTTCCTCCCATTACACAAGCTTAAAGCACCACCTAACAGTGCAGACTTCTCACAGGTTCTCTAGGAAGTGGCTGTGGCTTTATCTACTGATTAATAACCACAAGCTGGATTGAAGGTCGCAGTGTTATGTTCTCCATGGGTGTATAAAACCAAACACGTAAGATGTCCTTTTGGTATTTCTGTGCAGGCATCGCACAGGGGCCCAGAGCATAAACACGGCCGTAAAATCATCGTAACATCACACAGCTCAATGACAATATATTGTCTAATTATGGAAGGCTCAAAGATGTCCTCAAGAAGATATAAAGTGGAAATGTACATCTATGGATGGATCCAAGATGAATCCCGAGGAGATGGGGTAAAAGACATGGGCATTAATAAGTAACGCAGAAATAAGGACTTGAGGAAATTCAACTATAAAAAGATGGGGGGAAAGGGGTTGTCTGTATAACTAGGAAACAACTACAACAACAGACCAAAAGGGAAACGTAAACCTGGAAATTGGGTAATAAATCTCTGCCCTCATCAAAGAAGAGACAGTTCTATTGGAAAATAAAACCAACACTCTAGAACACAACAAAATGGAATTTATAGTCCAATTAAAAATGCACAACTGAAAAAAGAAAACCTCAACTACTTGTTACTTTAGGTAGAATAGGGTGAGAGCACAGCATAGCGGGGGGGAGACAACTGGAAACTGCAAGAAAACAATTGCTTGGCAGCGCTGCTAACAAAGGCTTCTCTCTGCTCCAGAGATGCTCTGCAAAGTCATGAGCTGCTCCAGAGCTACCAGTTCCTCTGGACTTGGGTGATGTGTTTGCTTTACACCGGTTAGATGTCTGGCTCTGCTGCTCCAGCCTGAGGTTGAGACACCATGAAGAATGGAGCTCAGGCAGGAGATGGTCTCACCTGTACTTGCCTTTGCTCGTCACTTACAGGGGCCAGCCGCACCGTATGTGATGGGACTAGGGGGGAATCTTGCAGACAGGATTTAAACCTGACACTTTAAACTTTGGGGAGATGCATGTGGGGACACGATGGAGACTTGTACCTGGAGGGGCATCAGCAGAGAGGCTGTACGAGGAGTGGGGAGCAGCCCTGCAGCTCTCCTCCCCCCGGGGAAATGCTGTGCCGTAGCGTTAGTGTGGTGAGGAGCGTAAGGAAAGGGCCTGCAGCTCAATGGCATCAGATTGTCTACTTAGAGAGGCCACAGAGATGTCTTTAAGCATCATATAAACCAGAAGTAGATATGAGGGGGAGCCTCTGACTCCCAAAGAACATGGAAAAGGGGGGGGAAAATGCCGATGTACTGGCCAGGGAGGACACTTCCCTCTCTGCTGAGACTGGTGTCGGGTCAGGGAGGAGAGTGGGGCCTCAGCAGCGTTTCAGGGGGAAAGAGAATGTTTGTGTATCTGTGGAGGGGGGGAGGAAAGCAAGCACCATTATTAACACAGATGCTCCTGAAAACTCGGCAACATGAGCAGCAGCGTGAGCAACAAAAGCTGCGCTAACCACACAAACCATCTGGAGCTCCCTGTGGGGTTTAAATAAACTTCCTCAAATTGCTTTAGACATTTTCCACTCTCTCCACTCATCTCGTGTGCAGAGTTCAGCGAGACACTGTTTCCTATTTGAACATCACTTGTCGCTTATATGTGGGCTGTTTTTCTTCTCTCTGCCAATACCTCGTTCCCCTGGCTCTCGCGTCTCTGCTGCCCTCCCTGACACCAGCTCTCAGAGCCAGGGTCTCTGCCCCACGGCGCGTGCTGAGGGTTCCCTACCGCCCCTGGGCTGTCACAGCCATGAGGTGATCGCTGGTGCATTTGAGCACCAGGGACACATCTCAGCTGCCTGCCCCGTCCTTAGCAGAATCACTGTCCTTCCTCTCCCTGCTCTTCAGCAGCTCCTGTCCTGTCTGGGCTCCAGCCTTGCTGCAATGCAGGCAGTGGTGCCAGCAGCACCAGCTGGTGACCACGTTTCTGTCTGTCTGCTGCTTATCAGGAGTCAAGCCACAGACACTTGCACTCCAGCAGTGAATTATGATATAAAAATAAGCATAGGCCTGATTATTGGCTTTGTCTGCTCTTTGCAGACAGATGCTCCATTGTTTGTTGAGCCTGTTCTCTACGTCCACAGACATGTACACAGTGCACAGTATTTTACGTTTGCAGGCGCTCTTGTATCTTAATTTTAAAAGTGCACCCTTTAAAACGCCCCAGAAATGCATTGTGCGTGTCTGTTACGCGACCCTCTCCCAAGGACGGTGTAGTTAGCAGTGACCCAAGGCCAGAAGACCTTTGCTTCCCCAACCCTGTCAGAAAAGGAGATCCCCCCACAGCCTTGACCCAAAGAAAGCCTCTGTCTATAGATCACAGCTGTGTGCTCAGGGGTTCAGACTGAGGAAGGAGAAACTTTTTTGTGCTGGAGCTGACCCCTGGCTCAGAGTCTGTTTTCTTCTAGACAATATGGAAATATGCTGAACTAATTAATGGTCGTTAATCGCCGATCATCCCATCTTACAAGGTATAGAAGGCTGAACTCTTAGGGGGTTGCCCAGTGCGTGATGACGAAGTAGGAACTTTTGGCACCGATACAGACTCAAGTATTTGCTCAAGTACAGGTGGTCTGTGAATACACGAGCTCACACAGTGATAACGCTAGCTCGCGTCAAACGTGCTGTCCCTTGTCTGTCTGCAGACACAGTGTATATGTGGCAAGTGGATTCATTAAAAAAAATCATACCGAGGGAATATTTTGTAATCTTATGCCTACCGGAGTTGTTACGCACACGTTGGATAGAAAAGAGCCCCTGCCCCTTCACCGTGCTGTCTGTGACATTTGCAGATCTCAGCCCTGTCCTGTCTACTGATACTGCAAGAGTGTGTCCTGAATAAGGGGATTTGGTGAAGCTCTGCAATACTCAGCAATTTCAGCTCCCGGGGATACACAGGAGCAATTTGCCTCATGCTCCTTGTCATTTCAGGTTTCATTTCTGAAGAAATTTAAAGGAAATCTCAGCCCAAATTACTCTGTATTTGCCTCCCATCAGAGCAGAATGGTCTGATAGCTTTTACTTGATTTCTGCATGAAACCCCATGTCTTAGTTGAGCACTTTTTGTATGTATAAGGAGGACGTGCAGGTGCTGGGAAGGGTAACACCCAGCCTTGAATCCCAGACTCCCAGCACACTTGGTTTGCTGCAGCTCTCCAGCCAGAGGAGATGCAGGAGGACAACTCCCTCCTGAAGTCCTTTGGCTCTGGTCAGAGCTTACCCTGCCACAGGGGTGGCCATGCGGTGCCTCGCCCAGTACCCGGAGCTGCTGGGCAGATGGTGCTGCTGCCCGGCACTGGCCCTTCCTGGCTGGAGCTGGTGAGGCTGCAAATAACCAAGAAATTTCTGAGCACCTGCATTTCCAGCGGGCGATAATGGGGAGACAGTTGTAATTGCTGCCTGAAGTTCTGGTGCCGCGCAGTACCGGCGAACGCCCTTGCTGTGCGTGGCACGCGGTGCCAGGAGGAGCGTGTGCGGGAGACCCCATCCGAGTGGGAAAAGCCCACGTGAGGAATAGTGACCTAGGCCAGATGCTCTCTGCTGCTCATGCCCAGTCTGGGTTTGCTCTGCTTCTGAAATAATAATAGAGCAAATTTTCTAAGGCTCTTGGTGACAGACGTCTCTTTCCTGAGTTCTTCAAAGGAAAAAGCTCCTTTTTTCAGACCTTACTGAGGTCACTTAGGCTACGGCACAACATCGCTACATGGCTTTCAACAGCATTTTCAATTAACACCAAAACCTAATGAGAGTACGTAATCACAGGTACTCGGCCGCCACGGGACTGATAGGAGATGCAGACTTCAAATGCGGTGTCTTTAGAAACTCAGCAGAAAGAGCTCTTTATGCCCGTTAGTCTGATACGTGCTTTTTCACTTGTGCATTTTGCCAGGGGGATGATATTTGGTTAATTATGACAGAGGGAGAAACGTCCTTGCCCCGTAAGGACTAAGACTCGTCCCGTAAAGCAGAAGTCAAACGGCAGGTGTGGTGCACAGCAGCACACTTCAAATAAAGAACCATTGGGAACCCCAGAAGCAGAGAGCAAAGAGGAGGAGTTGCCTGGTAGCCGAGACTTTGCTTTTAATATTAATTTCTAGTATCTCTGTTCATACACACAGCCTGGATCCAGCCGTTGATCCATAACCTGCCGATCTGCCTCCCGTCTGTCACCTGGCAGGTCTCCGAGGCTGTTCCTGGCCGGGAGAGGCCAGTGGCCACGGGGAGCAGGTCACCTGCCCCTCGGCTCAGCCGGGCCCCTGCTCCTTGGCCGAGCTGTGCACACTGCCCGGTCCCTCTCCCGCATTGCCATGTCTTTGTCATCACGTTTTCACCCCTCGTTTTAAAGTGCCCTTCAGATGCTCAGCAGACACCTTGTCAGACAAGGTCATGCCCTGAGAGGCTTTGAATTTGTTATGCAAGAGGGACGGGGTGAGCACGGGGGAGGGAAGGGCAGGCGGGGTGGGGGTGAACAAAGGGTCACACAGAGACACCTCTGAGGTGCTTTGGAAACCTCGCTCGTGTCTCAGCGTGTTCCAGGCGTCCCCTCTCTCTGTGCCTGGGATTAGCTCTCCCAGCGCCAGCCGAGCGCTCGTGCTGCTCGTGGCCACAGCGGTGGCCGCCGGGTGCTTTGCATGGGCCCCTTTGAGCCACCAGTTCCTGCACCCAGCCTGGACCCTCATCCCTTGGCAGGTCTTGTTCTGACCGCCCCCTTTGTTTCTTGCCCTCGGTCTGAAAGAGCTTGACTTTATGAACCAACTGAAGTGCTTTGGATGGTCTGGAGTTGTCTCTGAGCTCAACTGCGGACAGCTGCCTTAGAGGGGAAATCTGTGGCTCCTCCAAATAGCCACGAATCACCTGAGTCTGGGGCCGCTTGTGTTGCTTTTGATAGCCAGGAAAAAAAAAAAGTCAGTGCAAATTCAATAGGGACCAGAGTTTGGAAGTCAAATATTAGATTTCTGCCCTAGAGAAGCGAGTAAAGAGGAGGAACCTTTATTATTAAGTGTCCCTGTAGCACAGACTGTCTGAGAGTGAATTCTCCTGGCTGATTCAATTGGAAATAATGTTTTCAAAAACAAGATGCATCTGTTCTCACCTCCCCTAATGAAATTATTTAGCACCCTACTATTATACTGTTTCAAGAAATAAGATTCACTGGATGATAAAAATGACACAGAAAATTGATCCAGGCAGAGGAAGAATGGAGCAACGGCAGAAACCTGAACAGCTGTGCCACACTAGCGCATTTTCTTATAAATTTTCTACTTTCCGTAACTTCTAATTTATCTTTATTGTTATAAATTTCATATTTTTCCTTTATGCTTTTTGTGTTTTGTTTCTGCCTTTCAATTTTATTGCTGGCTTCAGCTCAGCAGTAAACAGGGATGGGCTCCTAGCCAAAGCTATCTTCTCCTCTGTGATGCTAACGAAAATGCGTCTCTCTTTTCTGGTAAATTCTCGGGAGCTGCCTGGTCACGGTGTTCTCCTCCCGCCGGCGCGAGGGTCGGCCAGGGCTTCCCGGGAGCCTTTGGCCAGGACTCTGGAGCCAGCGCTGTGTGAGCAGGTGCCTGGAACCAGAAAGTTACTTAGAGCGATTAAACGACTCGATGGGTTGCATCTCACGCGCCTCAGAGCATCAGCCGTGACACAGCTCTGCTCTAAACTGATGGGATCCAACTGCTGCACTGCAATGAAAGGGGCTTTCAGCTCCTTCTGGGCAAGGTCTTTTCCTGGTGTGCTCAACCTTCACTCTCCACAAAGGCTTGTGTTTGCAAGGCTGAACACAGCTCAGAGACACAGAAAGATGCTCCTTGGTTGACACAAAGTAGTAGCTGCTTCTGTGGCTCTGAAGCACCTTATCTGAACAGGTTTTTCCTTAGCTCAGGCAGGGATCGAGCCAGGCCAGACCATGTCTGCCCTCCTGTGTGTCTGACCAGCCTGTCTCCAGGCTCTGCGAGTGCCGGGGATGGTCTGTGGCATGTTTGCCCCATCCCCGTGGAACCATCAGCCTCGCGGCGCGGGCTCTGTTTATGGGGAGGAGGAGGCTGGTAGAGCTGCTGGCAGATCCTGACGTAAGGTAACGAGGCTGGTGCTCAGAGCCTCGGCTGGCAACTGCAGCTGTCCCACCTCGGCACGCGTCCTCCCGCCGCTTTGCATAAGCTGGTTTTTGCTAATGGGAATTATTGGTGCTTTCATCTGCACTGCTGGTGGAACGGCTGCATGATTCCCACCGCTCTGCAGCCCAGAGGGGACGTGCACCTGGCCAGGAGCTGCTTGCACAGCCTCTGGCGAGACACATCCCCATGCGGGCTCCGGTGGGGACCTGCTCCCGGGTCCTCTTCGGACCTGGTCCTGAGCTACTGGAGGGCTACAGAGCACCCTCTCAGATCCTGCAAGATCTGTTGTGGTCCAGTTTCTCCTTGTTTAAACCTCCTCCAGGATGCCTCCGGCATTTCCTGATGTTTAGAAGGAGCTGCAGAAAGCTTTTCAACAACCATGGTAAATTCAAAGTATTGGGATTTAAAACCAGCGGTCATGGAGGTGCTGAAGTACCTGGCTAAGAGAAGGCTCCATTTTCCCTGCTCTCTGCAAGCCCACTCCAGCAGTGCTATTCTGAATAACGCCCCAGTTCCTGGAATCTTAGGCACAGGCTGAGATTGCAGTATTTTTAAGACATAATGAAAAAGGTAATTTTCCCAGCCTCCCTGCAATCTTCATCACTGGGGAGGTATTTTGTGCAATTTTCAGTACTAGCTGTAATCACGCTCCCAGAGACGATAGCATGCTGCTGTTGTTGCTGGGGTTCTTTGAACCCTGTGATGCTTTGTGCCCCTCAAGCAGAGGAAGGAAGAAGGGAGTACAGCCACAGAGGTGCAATCTCTGCTCACGTGTGAAGCTCCAGCGCTGGGAGCGTAGCGTGTCATCTGGGCAAAGGCTGGCCTGAAACCCAGACTGGAATCTCTGCTCATGAGATGAGAAGCTGAAAAAACAGAGATCAGAGGTGAATGAATCCCTCGAATGTGTTAGCACATAGAACGTATGTTCCATGAAGGGGACACCGACGTGTCCCTGATCACATACTGCGATCTATCACTCTTCTGCCGTGCTGTTGCTTCAGGGCAGAAACCCACAGCACTGAAATGATGACGATCGTCATAACAATTTTGGCTGGATTAGATGCTCTGTAATGCAAGGGACACAAGCTTCCTATGATGTCCAGCGTATTAGCCTTTGAAAACATGATGAGGCTTGGAAAAGCTTCTAGATTTGTAGCCCTGGCTTTGTCTGTTATGCATTTGCTGGAACCAAGGGCAGAGGGGAACGCGGAACAGCGGAGATAAGGGCTGGAGTAAGAGGTGCAGCTCTGAAGGCAGCAAAGCTCCGCGGGTGCTGTTTCTTCCCCCCTCTCCTGGGAGTCCCTTTGGAGGCAGATGTTGAACGCAGCTCAGCACGGGGAGGGAAGACACAGGAGCAGCACCGCGGCTGCGCGGGGACCCCCGGCTGGACCAGCCACCTGAGGCAGCCCTGCTCTCGCCCTGCCGCTCTCCCCTGCCGCTCTCAGAGGGTCCATTACGGCGAGACTCGGGTTGGTGGAGGACGATGTTTTAAGAGTTATGAGACAAGAACTGAGCAGAATTGTGAGGAGCGCGTTGCTAATGCCTGAGTATGTAGATAGATGGGGTATTACTGACAAGACAGTGCTCCCAACAGCGGCTCTTGAGTCTGAGAGCTCCCAGCAGTGAAGCTGGTTGGACTGAACTCCATCTGCTGACAACGGCAGCGCAGTCGTACAGCCGGGGGCAGCGCGGCTCGGAGGAGGCTGCGTTTCACTCCCCGACTGCCTGTACCAGATGACTGGGATGCTGAGGGGTAATGCTAAATAGCACAGAGCCTGTAATGCACTTGCAGCAGCAGCTGATGGAAGGAAAGTGCAAAGTTGTGTTACCAGCAAAATGGAGCACTGGAGCTTGGGCAGCAGCCTTCACGGTGCTCATGAAATAAAAACATGCCTCTTGCGCTGCGTGCCAGAAGCCATTACCCAGAAAGCAAATCATCTACAGAAAGGGCCGTGAGGAGAGCACGGCTCAGAGACGGGGGGTCTGCAGCAGCTAATCTGCAACCATTCGCTTAATCAGCATGTCTCTGTCACAGCCTCTCTGCCTTGTGTTTCTAGTGTTAGGGCTTGTGATAGATATTCGCAGGCAACGGGACGCAAACGAGCTGTAATGCTCAATCAGATGATGTTAGGGATTTGAAGGAAAACAGAAATGAAAATGTCAAACCTGTTAAGCTTTGGAGTGCTTTCTCCAGAACGTGGGCAGGAGGGACTCCAGGAGGTTGTTTAAAAATAGGAGCCAGAGGGAAATTGCTCTCACAATGGTGACATTCTGGTGTTGATGCCTTGCTGGGAGCACTGTTCACTCAGCTTTTTATAGATCACAAAAGAAAAAAAAACAAATAAATCATGTGATGCTTAATTTATGACCCACTCAAAAAGCAGGAGCTCAAAACTCAGCTCAGTCATATTAAGTTCAGCCTTGATAGTGTCTGTCACAGCTCTCAGTGCCTGAACAGAGGCAGAAGAGGGTGGGAGGAACAGAGTCACCTGTCCAGGGCTTGGGGCCTCCTCATCATTTTTACCTGTGTGAGGGCAGCGCAGGACGCTGACGCCTCGGGCAGGTGGTACCTTACACCCTTCTTCATCTCCAGAGTACAGATCTGTACTTCAGCGCCGAGCAGAACAGCAGGTCAACTGCCTGTGCTGCCGCTGCGTGCTGCTCAGCTCTGCTGGGGCTTCTCTGCTGAAGCACAGCACCAGCAGACAGCTGCTGAAAGACGGCTTGTCTGAAAGCGTGGGAGGGGTACGGGCTACTTGGAGGAGTCTCGGGAACTTTAAGTATGAAGGTAACGTGGTTGTTTCTCCTCAATGAGGGCACTGTGCACTGAAGAGATCAGGAAGAGGCTTTTACTTGCTGCAGTTAAAGGCCAGTTCATGCTGCATGTAGCTCAGGCTTTTGCTTGACTAAAACATGCAGATGTGATAGTGTAAAAGTCTTTTCTTGTGTTCAGTTATGTGTAAGGCTTTGGTTTGTACTGCGTTGAATGGGAGGCAGCATTACGAGAAAGCTTTTTGTTAGACTGAAACCAGTGCACTGGGAAAGGAAGCGTATCATGCACAGATGGATTCTCCTCCTCTGCGGTCCCTCCAGCAGCCCCCGACCCACGTGGCTTCGCACAGGGAGCGAAGGATCAGGCCCAAGGCATCCGGCACAGGAGTCCTGTCCCTCCCTCCCCCCTCCCCGCCCCTGTACAGAGATGTCTTCACTTGCCACCACAACGCGATTCCTGCCGTGTGCCAAGGAGGAGTTTGGCAGGGCTGTGTCTGGCAGCTCTGCCAAGAGCTGTTTGGCAAACACGGTATCGATAGACCGGGAGAGCAGATTCCGGGTCTGCAGTATGGCCCGGCTCAGACAGTTAGCAAACAAACTATTGTGCCTCCCCGTTTCTTGCTCAGCTTCTTGAGTCTCCCCCTCATCTCCTGTACCAGACATGCGTGTGGCTGGCAGCTGCTGCAGGGATACAGGCACCTGGGGTGGCGTGGGATGGCAGGGGGTCTGCAGTCCCCCATCCAGCGTCCCCTCTCCCGGCAGCTCACTGCCAGACCCAGCATCACCCCCAGGCTTCGTGTCAGCTCCGGGGAAGGTTTCTTTTTGCAGCCCTTTAAGGCTGCCAGGATTCCCTAATGGTTACAGCTGCTGGTAACATAAAAGTGATTTGTTCGAAGCCTACAAATACAGAAACATTTTGCCTACCCCATTTTTCTTCTTGTCTGAGAAGAGGCCAGGCTAATACATCACAGGGGCTGCAAAGCAGCATCACAACCATCAGCTAATGTACGCAAATGCCGCGGATCCTTCTGTCCATATCTCCTACCCCAGGCTGGGGACGCCTGTCCTCATTGCCCTGTCTTTTCTTGGTAATCCACCGACCAAGGGTTCTGTCACGCGGGACAGAGCAGGGACCAAAGTGACACCGTCTCAGTCCCTGGGTGGGTAAGGAGTGGACGTGCCCATTCCCTCCATGCTGAACTGAAATACTGCGCTTTGGGAGGTCTGGAAAAAGGGGTAACTTTGTACCGTGCCATATGCTGTCCTCTGTAACCAGGCCCCAGCTGGCGCAAAGCTCCGACCCTCCCTTCCCTTCCCCTCCCTTTATCTTTCTCAGCTATTTACATCAGATGCTCTTCACAGCCACGACTGCCTTTTGCCCTTTTGCAACGGGGCCCGTTTGATGCCGGAGCCTCCTGGGTGTCCCCGTCCCCGTGCTGGCAGGAGCGTCTCGGTTGCAGGGAGACGCGGCTCTGCCACAGGTGGTCTCGGCTCTCTCCTCTCGGCTGCTCTCAGCACCATCCCTCCCTCGGCTCCGTGCTCCCAGCGCGGGCGGCAGCGGGAGGGAGCAGCGCGCGTTGAGTAATCAAAGCAGGGAGCAGACAGGGAGGCTGCGAATACACCGAGCGGTACAAAGGGCAAGACAAAAATAAAGAGTCTGATCCAGACATTCAGGTATAAGATGACAAAAACATAAACGGCACGCTAGTGCCTGTAAATGAATTGCCGTTCAGCAGCCGGGCGCGCGGGGCTGACGGGGACTGACAGCTCCTCTCATCATCTTTTCAATTACCTGCTGAACAGCGGGGCCTCACAGGCGGCGGCGAAGTCACCGGCCCTTATAGAAAGCAGCTGACGGATCAGCAGCTGTCCCTTCCCTTGGAAGAGGTGAGGAATAAAGACCAGCTTAGGAGGTTTCTAAGCCTCCGTTCAATCCCCTGCCGCATCGATTGCTCTCCTGTTGCATGAGGGGGGGATGGAGATGGAGCCCGTGTCCGCCTGCCCCGTTGGGTGCTCCTGCGGGGCTCTGTGCCCTGTGCCACAGGGCTGTGTCCGTCCCTGAACACCTGGAGCCCAGGATCTCCATCCTGCCAGCAGGGAAAAAGGGGTTTCCTGGTGGGGCAGGTGGCGGCTGCTTTATGCGAAGTTACTATTAATACGCACGTGTGCAACGGTCGCTCCCCGGCCGCCCTCGTGCAGGATGGGAGCTGCAGTGAACATCTGACTCTGGCTGCCCAGGGATAGCAGCCTGGCTTTGAGTCAGGTGAAAATTAACTCCTGTATGCCAAAATCCCAAAGGAGCAGAGCTCCTCCTCTGCTCCTCTCCATACAGGGTAACAGAGGTGGTTGCGGAGTGGCCACAAAACCCCTGGGGCCAGGTGGGGAGGGAGCAGAGCTGGACTCGCAGGCTGGGAGGAGCGGAGCAGGGAAACAAAAACTTTGGTCCCATAAAAAGTCATAACGTTCACCTTATAAAACCCACAAAATCAGTGATTTAAAGAAGGGAAAACTACTATTTGTTTCCAAATTTACAGGCAATAATACTTGATTTAGATCCCTGTCTGGCTCCTGTATAGACTGCAGTATAATTTAAAGGACGATAAAGTCTGGGACCATAATACCATCACCACAATAAATCAGGCTCGCTACCACTACTCAGACCAGGAATTGTTAATCTGGGTTCCAAATGATACGCTTGCATATTGCTTATTTTAGCTGTTTATGCAGCACGCTGAGGTAGCACTTTCGCCTGTTACTGTTTTTCACTTTTGCAGTGAAATATTGTCTCCTCCTACCAAAGGGGCATTTATCACCCGAAATACATGGGGGCAGCCTGGTGTGCTGCGCGCACAAAGCATCTGATACCGGGGTACAAGTGTACCCTGTGCGTGCCATGTGCTGCTCCGGTCTAGGACGTTCTCGATGCCCAGGGCTCTAACTCGTCCCCTGGGCCCGCTCGCTGGCATTTCTGTGCGCTGGGGAACAGGACGGTGCGTCCAGAGAGCTGGGGAATGCTGGTCGTGCTGCTCCCAGCGCCGGCCGCTGCCCGCAGGAATAGCCTGGACCCGTTCTCCTCTCCCGGCACCTCCTGGGATGGCTCGGGGCACCCAGGCAGCTCGTACCTTTTGCAACTACAGACCATCAGCGGCTTTGGCAAAGTATATTTACAACACTAAGACAGAATCTAACTTAGAAAAATTCAGCTTTGTGAGGATTTATAATAATAGAAGGGAGGGTGGGAAGCCTGTTAAATTTTGAGGGGGGAAGCCCATGTTTTTTGTCAAAAAGTGTATCAGAGAGATGATGAAATCGGACTGGTTTTTCACGGGTGTTTCTGGCCCATGGTTGCCATGCTGATGCGCTGCTGGGGTGGGTGAGCCCGTGGCAGGTTTCCAGCCTGGTCTGGCCATGCACCCGGCTCGGTGACAAGGACAACACGTGTCCCAACAGGAGCGAGACATCATCAGCACTTGTCCCAAGCAGGCTCATTTTCTGATTACGATCTCACACATTGAGCAAGGGATTGATTCACCCAAAGCAAGAAAAGCAAGAATGAGACTTTTCCATTTTCTTCCCCCGGGACAGAAGCCAATTAAGCGCAGTAATCTGTGCTCCGGTCAGAAGGCAGGCAGAGCTCCTGTGCCCGCTGGCCTGGAGGAGGCGGCAGGACGAGCACCGCTGCCGGCGTCTCCCTTTCTTTTCTGTAAAACTCACAGGAAGTTTCCTCACCAGGAGTTTCCTCATCACTCAGCAGAACACAAAAAGCCATCCCAGGGAGCACGCAGGAAGCCAAGCCACCTTTTCAGACCCTTTCCCAGTAACTGACTGAAAACAGCGATATTTTATAAGTTTGTGGACCGTTGTTGCATCTTTACTGAGATTTCATCACACGAGGTCTACCTGCCTCTAATAAAAATTCTTAGAATTATATATTCTCAAAGGAATGATGAAATTGGCCTTTGAGCAGAGAACACCCCCACCTGGGGTCTTAATCTGAATGCAAAACACTATAAGCTTCATGTTTAAAATGAGCAGAGTTGCTGACTCCTGTGAAATCCCAGGGGTTTCGTGAGAGGAGGCAGCGCTGCTGCCAGGGGCAGCCCTGCTCACAGCTGCACTCAGGGGCTTCTCTGCGTTACCAAGGGATCAGCATCGTTTTCATTTGCAGGAGTGATCTGTTTTCATCTGGCGTAAAACATTAAGATGCTAACATGAATTTTAACACACTCCTCAGGACCAGTTAAAAACTTGTGGTTTTAATAAAGTACAATTTATTTGTTAAACAAATAGCATATTTAAAAAAATAATAAACAGCAGCCTCCCACATTGTCTGGAAACCACATTCTGTCTGAAGCAGAGGGCTGAAAGTTACGTTTGTATGTAATGAAATATTCAGTACTGAAATCTTCCCCAGGAATGTCCCCATCTGCTGCTACATTTCTCTTTCATGCTAATTATTAAATATATCTGCACAGAAATAAATAATAGATTTCCTTTAAAGAAGCAGAAGTGAAATTTAGCGAGTGTTTGGTGTCGGGGTGTGTTTCTCCCTTTGAAGTTGCTGTTGCCTCCCTGCATCCTGAGCCACGGGCATCATCCTCCTGCCATCAGGACAGCAAAGCTGTGCTGAGAGCAGCACCACAGCTCCCAGACCCGCTCCCAGCCCTGTTCCCAGCACAGCTCCCAGCCGGGCTTCTCTCGGCTCTGCTTTGCAGCCACCTGCCCTTGTCCCCTCTCATTACCCATCAAGCTCTTCCCCAAACCCCGTCCTCAGCTAATAAACACAACTTGTCACAGCTGTTCTGAAGCAAACTGCAAGACCTAGAGCTGTGGGGAGAGAGCCCCAGCTCCCCCAAAGCCTCTGCCACCCCGACCGGACAGAGCTCCAGTTACCTCGATCGTCTCACTTCCTGGTGAGCCAGTTTCACACCTTCACTGGAGGGTATGCTCAGGGGTAAGGGCAGCGTTGGGTTCACAAAACCTCTCACAATGTGATGCCCTAGCTTGGTGAGGACCACACTCGTAAATTCAGTGCGCAGCACCGAGTGTACTGATGGGTATCGCGTAGCCTGCGGGCCAGCTGGGGCCGGGGCTGAGGCAGCGCAGCCGAGAAGCGCTGCCGGGGTCCTGGTGCGGTTCCTGCTGCTGGTGCCTGTCAGCTCTGAACCCCTCGGGAATCTGTATCTAGCACGAGGAGCCTGAGGTCCCTGTGCTGCTGCGTTGGTGGAGCGCGACCGAGTCGGGTCTTGTGAGCTGTGTGGTGGGAGATGGGGCGTGGGGGGAAGCTCCTCTAGAGAGTGCTTTGGGGAATGTGTTCCCTCGGCTTCCCTCACTTTAAAAAACATAGCGGAATTAGTAAGAAATATGAAGTAACAACTGTGTTACACCCCAGAAGTAGCAAACGCTTTGTGGAAGAAAGAATGAGAAAAATTCTACTTCCTGCTCGGTGTCATTATTGATACTGCCCGTTTCCAAAACTAATCCTGTGCCCAGAGCTTTGTGGGCAGGACCCACCATCACCCCTCCCGTTGCACACCGATTCTGGGTGCGTTGAGCCCACTCCCTCGCTCAGCAGGTTCTTGCCCGTTTTGGTGACTCCGGGAGACTACAGGAATACAAATAAAAAGCACCAGTAATAACATCTCTTAGCAGAGGCCTCGCATCGCGCCGGCTCATCAGCTCCCGGCTGGAGGCGCGCGTGTGGCAGGAGCCCTGCCCCGTGGCTCGGTCACCCCGCCGTCGTCCTTCATACTTTTAGATGTTCTCTCTCCTTACTGCAGCAAATGTGTCCCTAATAGTGCAAATTGCTGCAGAAGTGTTAATGAAACACGTTGCAACTGTAAAGTAGGAAGAAATCTGTTACTATAAATTGCGTTTCGATTTCCTTATTACCAATTAGACAGAGAGAGTTAAGCAGGTCATATTTGTGTACAGCTCGTCAGGAACAAGCTTTCACAGTTAAAATACCAAGAGCAAGAGCTGTGTAATTGTTTACTCTGCCTTTCTCAAGGGACGGGGCTGGTGCCCAGGCACAGCAAGTGGAAGAGGTCTGGTTGGGGATGGAGATCGCCAGGGGGTCTGCCTGTCTGTCTGTCTGTCTGTGGTCTCATCAGTGGATTTCTTTCCCCGCAGTCCTAAATATCCCTGCTCTTAATCAGGGAACCTTTTGTAGCAATTAAAGAGTCTTACCTCTAGGAAGATTTTCATAATCCATAATTTATATCCCATGTGTTTCATATTATAGGGTGGTTTTAAAAATCTACAGAAAGGTATCTTGTTGATGACCAGTTCTGAAGTTAAGTACAAATCCTGTTTGCACCTGCCCTCTTTATGCCATAGGAATTTTCTGAGACAGAAAAGTGAGAGCCACAAAGGTCGAGATTAAAAGATCTCTGTAATGAGGTTTGATTCATCCTTCCATCATTCCTGGAAGAAATGCATTGAATTGTACTCCAGAGTTTGCTGTTCATGAGGCTTTCACATGAAATCTTGAAACACTTGAAATCCATATGCTTCTGGTAGAAACTGCAGGTCAAATGGTTGAGCTGAAAGAAGGTATTTTTGGTTTGTCATCTGGGCAAAAAGCTCCTTTGATTTTTTTTAATGAAACATGTTCCTGGTGTGGAGATGAATGGTAACCGTGTGGTAAAACTATCTGGGATCCCTCAGCAGGCAAAGTCTGTGCTCGTGTCTGATCTCCTTCCATTTGGTGACAGTGGAGATGAAAGCTTTGTCTTCTCATACACTGGAATATTTCATTCCTCCTCACATCTGGTTTCCCCAGTTTAGTCCAAATGAGAATGGAATTATCATATATAACAGCAAGGAAAAATCTAATTCAAGATGCTTTCCAGAAACTTTCTGTCCAACAGATTCAGCTCTGTCCCTTTCAATTAGCTCTTCGGTCTTCTCTGAGTTAATTGCAAAACTGTCATCCTGACAGTCTGCTGTAAAACAAGGGGAAGAAAAGTCTGAGGCAGAAGCCAGAGTGTGTGAATTATTCAGAGATGTCATGGATTTCTCAAGGGGACTCAAGTGATGTCTGTTCATGACCAAGAACTTAGAAGACCCAGAGAAAACCTGGGAGTAAATTCAAGCCTTGCCTAGATATCCCGATCTGAGATGACACGTTGTCCATTAGCAGGTCTTTGTCCCTCTGCCCGAAGTGAAGCAGTGCAGACACACGTGACACTTCATGTGTGTTTAAAGCTGCTTTTCTGCATCGCTCATCTTCCCTGAGCCAACCTGCTCAGGTGCCATCCACCTTCACCCCCCCCAGCTCCATCCTGTATCTTCCCCAGCTGCAGGCTCTGCGGCTCACATTTGGAGTGTCGTGGCTCTGGGGACACGGGCCAGGGAAAGCCACTGCCGGTGGGGAGCTGCTGGGGTGGGGAGGAAAGCTCCAGTGACCTCCAACTGAGCCACTATGGCTCAGGGCTGTCACTGAGTCACAGGGCGGGCTGGAGTCCCCCACGGGGTCATTCATGGTGAAAATGCACAGTAGGAAACGGTGTCTGTGCCCTGAAGGATTGAGGATGGGGACCCCTCAGCTGTACCGGGGCCTGGTGTTATTCCGCCCCAGGTGCAGGACTCTACACTTGTCCTTACGGAACCTCGTGAGGTTCACCTTCGCCCAGCTCTCCAGCCTGTCCAGCTCTGG
>JAAGNO010007150.1:10001-22457 GCA_033439905.1 Ceryle rudis
TTTCCAAGCCCCCCGTGGAGCTGTGGTGCTGAGGGCCAGGGGTCAGTGGTGCCCTGGCAGTGCTGGGGGGTGGGTGGGCTCCAGGAGCTGAGAGGGCTCTGCCAACCAAAGCGATTCTGTGGTGCTGGTTAGAGACAGGTGCCTGTGAGTTAATCAGCATTGGCTGGCCACATATATTCTGTGACATGAGGGTGGCTTTTAGAGCACAGAGTAAACAGATCCTGTAAAGGCAGCATTGAAGGGGATGATTAGTAACACTGGTTTTCCATGCCCGTTCAGTTTGGAGAAATAAAGTGGGGAGGGGAAAGGAGCAATCTAAGGAGGTGTGGTGACACTGGATGGGTGTAATTGAGCTCTTTGAGCTTCTTGCTAAAGGCTGGATGCCCGACTGTGCTTGCTCATATGTATACAGCCTTTTCTACAAGGAGTTGCATTGTATTGCAGCTGAATGGTTTTGGTTAGAGGTGAAGCTGCTGCTGAGAAGTCCTGCAAGAAGCCTTGAAGCTGCATGCCTGGCTTTGTGTTACAGAGTCCTTCTGGAACCTGTAAAGTGCGTAACCAAAAAGGGAATTCACCTCGTTGGGACGGAGAATTCTGATGTGTTTAGTGGGTTTGGGATTCAGCCCTGCTGTGGGCTCTGTTCCAGGGCAGGAGCTGTCAGCTGCCCGAACTGTCCCAAAGGGAAGAGCGCAGGCAGTTAGAGCTACAAGGCATCTGGTGAGGCGAGGAATTTTAAAGCTCGTTGGCATTCCACATTAAATGAATTGAGTAGGTTTAATCCAATCCCTGGATGAGATTTAATTTTGAAGTGACTTTCATTTGACATGGTTTTCATTCGCCACGTAGCTGGAGCTGACCTCTGGAAGACTGGGGATATAGATCAGGGAGTAGAAGCTGCAGGGAGCTAAAGACCGGGCTGGCTACAGGCTGGGATTGCATCGGTGAGCAGATGCTCGTGTGGCAATGAGGACAGGCTGAGCTTTCTCCTCGGTTCATCTGAGGTTGGAAATGTCAGCATCAGAGGTGAGGTGGAAACTGCAGAACTGGGGTGAGTCAACAGCTGTCCATATAAATCGCCTTCAATTTGTCCAGGCCTGCATTTATAAAAAGACCTGTTTGGTTTGGCCCGTTAAACTCACTGCAAAGGGTACCATGAAAATGTGCCCATTCTGAACAGCTTCCTAGTACCTCATGGATTTCTTCATCCCTTGGTCTCCTAAAGGGTTTTACTCTGGGGTCTCCTCCCTGTCTGTGAAGAGGGAAAGTGTCTTTGGGCCATGTGAGTGTAGGAAGGTTGTCGCTTGAACTAGAGGCTGAAGAATCCTCCTCTGAGAGAGGGAGAAGAGCTCTTTTCCATTGCAGAGCCAGCTGCAATTGGGTATTGAGGTGGCTTTATTTCTTTAAAAAGTGTTGAATTGCATAAAGGAGCAGCGCAGTGAAAATGTATTTGCATGGGGTTGTTTGACACACTTGAGAGGTTACAAGTCTCAAAGGGGTTTGAAGGAAACTGCGATAGACACTTAATTGGAACCGTGTTTCATTAGTGTTGCTGTTCAGGTTTTAGCCTGAGTTTCCTTCCTGCTGTAGGAATGTTACAAAACAGAGCTGCTGTATGCCAAATAAATCCTGCTTCCAAATGCCTGGTGTATTACATAGTTAAAGAGATGCTGTCACTTTGAGTGGACCCAAGAAAAGAAACTCGAGTGTTCATTTGAGTTCTGCTAGGATGAAACCATTCTTGCGTGGAGCAGCACTAAGCAGATCCATTCTTTGCTGGATTCTGGCACTGGTCTGGAACCTGTGCATGGAAATGCTCTACTGAGATAAGTAGTTGGTGCAGTTTTGATTAATTTTTTTTTTTTTTAATTTATTTTTAGTGCTTTAAAGTAAGAAGTGTGACAGAAACGGAGCATTTCCATAGCAGTAGGTGGAAAAATGGACTTGTATGCTAAAGAGGGTTTGGGAGCACTTACCAGTGGAAGGCCTTTGTTTATAATAAGGAATTTCTATTTTCTCTTGCGTTAATTCTTTTGCTTCTATTTTTATCCCTTAGATAAAATGCCTGTATGGTTTATTTGATCCATCTAAATCTATTGCAAGACTTAATGGCTCGTTTTTTTCTTTTTAGTGTCTTCAAAAAGATTTTCTGCCAAGGTGAGGTGATGTGTCTGTCTCCTGTTGACCTGAGGTGTTTGATTAATGGTAGTAATAGCCCTAACAGCATCTTTTGCTTGTATTTATTTAACTTTCTCGCTTGGGTTTTATTAGCAGCACTCATAGTGAAAGAGCATAGAGGGAAAGACTGGGAGCACTATTGTTTATGGAGCCCCTTAGGACAGCGCTCTTCCGTCTTCATGCTTTTGTCTAGTGCCTGGCGCAGTGGGGCTTCAGTCCTCGTTCATGCCCCAGGTTCTGCCTGTGACATGACAGTAAATGTTGTGGCATTGCTCAGGGCTCTGTTTTATTAGACCTCCTTGGGTGGTTGCTTGCTTTCCCCCATCCACCACTGGAGTTGTTTCAGAGTATTTATGAAAACTTGAAGCTGATCGCTGTCGTGTCTGGCTGAATGTTTTGTTGCATGTTGTGGCTGTTCCGTGTGTGCTCCGCTAATATGTGTAATCCAAATGTTTCTGTCTTATACTAAGAAGATTAATTTGGGTTAGGAAATGGTTTGTGCAAACAGCAATCCAGCTCTGTGCATTGCCCTCAGAGGGAAAATGAAGAATGTCTTGAATGTAAAACTCTGTCTTTCTGACTCTGGTTCTTTTTCACTCATGTATCTGATTCTGTCTCCCTAGAGAAGCTGGTTTAGTTGTCGTGTTCTGGAGTCAGGGTTGCGAGCGTAAACAGCTGATAGCAGCTTGCTGAGCTTGGGGTGGGAAGGAGGATTTGGAGAGGTTAAGCTATAGGGTCACCTTTTCCCTCTCTATTGTTTGGACTCCTCCTTATCATGATCTCCCTGTCTGACCTTTGATCCATTGCCTGCAGGAAGCCTACAGGCTGATTTATCGCACCTACCTCAATGAAGGCTTCTGGAGTCTCTGGCGAGGGAACTCAGCCACCATGGTCCGCGTGATCCCATACGCTGCCATTCAGTTCTGTGCGCACGAAGAGTACAAGCAGCTCCTGGGGAGTTACTATGGCTTCCAGGGAAAGTAAGATGCAGCGTGGCTTTGATCCTTGCAGAGGAGGATGGAGCAGTTTGTGGGACCGTAGGCTGTAGGGAGGGAGCACATTTCTCTGCTTCCCACAGAACTCCTGAGTTGGAAGCTCTGCTGGTGCAGAGTTGTGCTAGCCCCTCTCGTGACGGCTTCACAGAACAGGGTGTGTTGAGGGGGCTAAGCAAAGGGCTGGGCTTCTAGTCTTGCACAGGGGAGATCTTTGTGAGAAGACAACCCTGTCTTCTAGAGGCATGAGCAAGAAGTGGCCTAGACATTGAGTTAACACTTCCCTGTGCTGAGTGGGCAGGCAAAACAAGGAGCTTTTCTTTGCAGGCGAAGCAACAAGATCCAGCCTTGCACTGTTATCTGAGCTGTGCGTGTGGCCTGAGTCTCTTGTTCTTGGGCATGTAGTGTCTGAGACATCCCAGGTCAGGCTTTCTGTCCTCAACAGAGATCTCTCTGAGCCTATAAGTCTTGAATGTCTGTGGCAAACCACAGCTGCTTCAACCCTCACCCACCCACCTCTCTTTGATACACAGGCAGGGAAGGGATTCGGTAATTGATAGAGTAGAGCCATCCTCAAAAGCCATGTAGTATTTCCATCTCCAGGTGATGTGTTTGGTCTCTTCTCTCACCTTACTTTAGAGCGCTGACACCCTTTCCTCGATTCATTGCTGGCTCTCTGGCAGGCACAACGGCTGCCATGTTAACCTACCCCTTGGATATGGTCCGTGCTCGAATGGCTGTCACGCCGAAGGAGATGTAAGTGCCTAACAAAAGCAGGTACAAGCACCGTGAACAAACGCAGAACTTTCTTGTAAGGTCAGATGACTTTATTCCCATTTTCTGGGTCACTTCTTGCTCGGAGCCTTTGGTCTAATAAACCTCTTACTGCTGGGGTCTGAGCGCAGATTAAATGACCAGAGCCCTGGTTAGTCCAGGGGCTGGAAGGTGATCGATACTGAAAGGCCTCGCCAGTAAAACCTGCGCGTGGGTTCTTTAGGAGGCCAGCTGGCACAACGCCTCCGCAAGGGATTGAACAGACAGGACAGCACATTGTGATAGGGCGAGAGGGAGAGCTGGTCGCTGGCTTCTCCATTTGCAGACAGGCTTCTGAAATCCCTTCTGAGCTGTTTGATGAGCTCAGAGCTGAATCAATTGTTGCTCCTTCAGAAAGTCCAGTTGGAAATATTACTGGTGTGTGCAGGTACTAACCAGCACAGATTTGGTTTTCCTGTGTCCACATGCCAGGTACAGCAATATTGTTCATGTCTTCATACGAATATCCCGAGAGGAAGGATTGAAGACATTGTATAGGGGATTTACACCAACAATCCTGGGAGTGATTCCATATGCTGGGCTTAGCTTCTTCACCTATGAGACACTGAAGAAACTACATGCAGGTAAAGGCAATTTGTTTCGCTTTCAAATGAAATGGTGTAGGCTTTTGGCCAACTTGAGATGTTTGAATTCAGTGATGCAAGTCCTTTTCCTGGCCTTGAAGCCAACTGCAAAGTTCTGTGCTTGTGGAGGATGCTTTGTGCCTCCCTCTCCCCAGTTCCAGACTGCGAGGAAGGCAAGCTGCAGAAAAGCAGCCTCTGCCTCGCAGAGGAATGAGAAAGCACAAGCCCTGGCTGCAGGAGGACTTGGTTATGTATCAGGTCAGCTAACAGCCAAGCTGGGAACCAAAATGCTCGGGAGCTCTGTCACTCAGGACGCTCTTTGGCTCTCAGCCCACTTGACCTTAATCATGAATTTATTACAAGAAGCTTCCTACACTGTGCTACTTTTTCTTCCCCAGATCACAGTGGGAAATTGCAGCCATCCCCTCCAGAGCGACTTTTGTTTGGTGCCTGTGCGGGCTTGATTGGCCAGTCAGCTTCTTACCCCCTGGATGTGGTTCGCCGACGAATGCAGACAGCCGGGGTTATGGGACACACGTACAGTTCCATCCTTCTCACCATGCAGGAGATTATAAGAGAAGAGGGACTAATCCGTGGCTTGTACAAAGGACTCAGCATGAACTGGGTCAAAGGTCCAATTGCAGTGGGAATAAGCTTCACAACCTTTGACCTGACGCAGATCCTTCTCCGTAAATTACAGCACAGCACTAATGTTGAAAGGTAGTAGCTTAATCCCCACAGCCCATGCTGCAGAAAAGTCCAACACGTGTTGAAAGAGCAATGCTAGCATTCCCTCGCTCTGTACGTGCTCTCCTGCAGCCGAGAACTTACCTTTCTTCTTTGGTTGGTTGTGTTTTTCTGTTGTTCTTGGATTTATTTTATTTTTTTTTTCTTCTTAGTGAACCTCTGAGGTATTTGAAAACCTTCACCTGAAACTAACTCTTTCCTAAACAAAAGTCTTCTTGCAGTTCTGCAGAACTGGGTCCTCTTAAAGTAGCTGTTTCACCCTTCTGCATTACTCTTTGATATACCAGGAGTGGAGCCTCTCAAACAAACGTGCTGCTGCTGGCTCCTCACCTGGTCTCTCTGGGCAGATGAAGTGGTGAATGATGAAAGAGAGGACTTGGCGCTGTTGGAGCGACCCCCTGAATCTGGGGAGTGACTGCTGCTCCTGGCAGGCAGTTTTAGTTGCAGAACATGTGTCAGCTGGAGGCAGTCTGAGAAGTGCAATATTACAGTCAGTCTGGAGGGAATTTCCAGTTCCTCTGACCTGTAAGCATCGGTCTCCATAGAACAGGACACAGCAGGATCTAGCAGGTCCAGGTCACTTCTTTTGTTCTGGAACTTGAATGTGAGCTCTGTTTGGAAATGCTGCCCTTTTTCGAACGTTCTTCTCATTTCTCAGTTGAGTTGCATAAAATATCCCTCGCTTGCAACGTCCCTCTGAGATACCAAAGACTGTAGACAGCAGGGGAGGGAAGTTCTTCGTGCGTTTGTGAATTACGTTCTCACGTTTGTTGTCAGTGTTGTTGAGCAGGGGCAGTGCCTGGATCCCCAGACTGGATCGAATTGAACGGCAGCGGCGCTTTCTGGCTGCCCAAACCCTTCTGCTGTTGTCATGGTCTTAGAGGCAGCGTTTTCATCAGGCTGTCATGTTGATGCAGTAGAAAAGGAAGTGTTATGTACTTAAAATCTAAGCAGTTTTATCCTTTCAGTATTATTGTTGCTGCTTTGTGCATGATGGAAGAACAAACATCTCAAAGACACATGTGTGGTTTAGCTCTCCCAAAAGGCTGTTGGCGTCTGGTGAGTACGGCCTCGTAGTTGTCTTGAGCTGCTGGCCCTGCTTCTGAACAACCTCATTGTCTTTTGGTGCCTGCTGTGTAGGTTGCATCACCTCCATTCCTTACTCCACATGTAAGCCCACTTGCTTTTATTCCTAGAGTCCTTCTGGCCCAACTGGTTCCCTGGGAGAATGGGCTCCAGACCCAGTATTGACCCTTCGGGAGTTATATACAGTGCCAGTCATTTCCAGTTACAATTTGAAAGTGGATGGTAAAGTACCTTTCAGTGTTTCTGTTTCAAATCAGTTTTCAGGGAAATGGAGATTTGGGTTTTGTTTTATGTTCCGTTTCTATATTAAATTTGGAGTGCAAGAGAGGTCAGAGCAAACTTTAGGCTTCTTGGAGAATCAGATTACATAAGCCAAGATTAAAAATCCCTTTCCAGCCGATACAGTCTGTCATGTATAAAAGAAAAAAAGGCATAATTTAAAAGCTGCCCTTTTCTGGTGTATGTATTTTAGCTGTTGTAGTTTGAGCCTTGTGTCACGGCTTAGTTAATGGGAATGGAGGTAATTGCACAATTGGTAGAAATAGCTTTCTCCTTTCTTTTGTCTTTGCACTTGTTCTTTGGAGCACAACTTGCTTCTAATGCCAAATATTCCCCTAGGAATTGAGCACCTATGCTTCCATATCGTGGATGTGGCAGAGAGCCAGCGTACTGAAGTATTAGTGTGCGTGGTGTTCCCAGAACATGTGGGATGGATCACTATTGGTTGTGGATGGGTGGGGTGTTAACCTCAGAAATTTCTGCCTCCAAGCCACAAAGGATGATTTCCGTTGTGAAACTTGACTGCCGTCACTGATTTACCTTGTATTTAAGGAAATGCTAGGGGTCATTGTTTTAAGTGTCTTTAGAGATGATAGCCATGAACTCTGTATTTTTTGCTCCTATTGCTCACGGAAGATGATCAGCTCTTCTCTTCATTTGAGTGAAATTTTGTTCAGTCCTTTGCAAGAGCTCTGATTCCTTTTCTCCAATGGAGAAGCCGATGAGTTCTGCTCTTGTCTTTATCTTGTCTGGCCCAGTGTGAAAATACTGAGGCGGTTTCATCCTACTACGAACGAAAGGTACAGACCAGCAACCAGGTGTGTCAGCAGTCGTCTGTGCGTGTCTGTGTGTCTGACCCTGTGTACAATCCACGCCCAGCTCGCTCTCAGCTTAGAGGCTGCCAGTCCAAAGCACCATCCTTTCTGCACGGCCGATGGGTACTAGATGAAGATGAGGAAGCTGAGCTGTGGCATCCAAGCTCGAGCAGGCTCCTTTGCTCCCCACTACGGTAGGTCATCTTGGAGGCAAGCGCAGCAGACCTTGTCTTATGAGATGTTAAGCATCGCTGAACCCCTATGGCAGCCGAGGTGGCTTAATTCCTCCTGGGTCTTGACTGAGAAAGGATTTACACTGGATGACTAACCACTTGTTTGGGACTGAGCGGGAGGGCAGATCTGCACAGGGGACCTTCTGCTGCATCGGGAGTGCAGCTTGTGTATGAAAGGCAGGGGAAGCCCATGGAGGAGGCAGCTTGTGGCTGGCTGACCCTGGCGTCGCCCACCTTGCAGCCGAAGCGCGGGGCAGGCCCCCTCCTCCAGCCTGAGGACTCGGCTGAGACACCAGCCCGGAAGCACAGCCAGGATAGGAAGCGCTGGACTCGGAGAAGTTGTTCCTTAATGAGCAGCTGCACCTGGTTTGAATTCAGTGGAATTTTAGCCAAACGTGTTTTTCAGGCTGAGTGTTTGTTCAGAGACAGATCTTTGGGTTCAGTCTGTAATGGGTTTGGTGCTTTTGTTTCTTGGGCAAGTGTTTGGAGTAACTGTGTTACTGCTTTGAGTTGGTTTAAATAGAGCTGCTTCCCCCCCACCCCCCTCTGATTTGAATGTAGAGAAAGAAAAACGGAGTGTTCTCTTCCCTTCTCTTAATCCTTGCATGAATTGACACATGTTCCAGATCTCTCTGCCGCATGGAATGAGTGGCCAGCAAGTTTGGGCATGGTGATTTGGAAAGGAAGGGTGCCTGTGTGCTGGCCAGGGAGGTCCGTTGCTTTAGCTCTGAGAAAGAAAAGTCTTAACAGGAATATTCTGTAGTCCTTCTTTTCTTTGGAGCTCTTTTACTATCACAAATTCCCCAGTTTTTCATTTTATTCTTCTCAAATTCTTTGCTTTTATTTTCAAGTCACGTTTCTCATTGTTCCTCATTGCGTTACCGCCAAACATTCATTTGTGGGTTTGGTGGTTGTTTTCTTAGCTACTTCCCCCCCCACTTCTGCACCTTTAGTCCCGCACTAGCACTTCGAGAAAATCAGGTCCAATGAATTGCATCCAAAATTACAACATTGCAGGTTTCATAGCGATGCCCAAACAACACAGAGGCTTCCTGCTCGCAGGCCGGGATGCTTGGGGAAGAAGTTAGAGGCTCTAAGTGATGGGGCTTTTGGAAAGGTTCTTGAGCTATTTGTTCAGCCTTCGCTTCTCCTAGCACCTTTCCTTCACAAGCTGTGAAGTGCTGCTGCTTCTTGTCAGTTCCTCTTGCGGTGCCTTCACACCGCCCGCTTGCTCCGTGGAAGTGGCTGCTTGGTGGGTAGGGAGGTCGGAGGGAGCTTGTCCTTCTGGGAGGCTCGGAGGGTCAGTTAGGGAGCTGACAGTTTGACTGCCAGTCAAAGGTGGGACCTGAGCTGGCTTCTTGCAAACCCATTTGCCTTGCGTGCCCCCTGCCAACCTCCACCAGCTCCGCAGGAAGGCAGAGCTGCCAGGCTGGGGGCTGGAAGGATCAAGAGAGGAGCTGCAGCCTCCTGAGGCATGGAAGTCCCCGCAAGCCCTGGGGTGGCTGGTGTAGCATCGGTACTCTGTGGGAGCTCTCCAAAAGCAGTTTCTTGGCTTCTGTGGGAAAATAGTGGTACTTCTGTTTAACTTCTTACCGCCTTCTGCCTGGAAGGGCTCGAGCACTCTCATTTCAACCCTCTGCTGTCTTGAACACAAAAGCAGATGAGGCGTGAAAGGAAACTTTGAGCAGAAGCACTGTGGCAACCCCGAGCAAGCCTGGTGCCGATCCTGGGCAGGCAGGGGGGGGAGGAGATGCGGTGGGATCCTTCCCACGCCACTTCCCCTGTGCCTGACTGGGTGCTTGGTCTCTGCAGAGAACCAGCACCTGTGTTGTGGACCCTCCCTACCTGGACTGGGCAGGAGGAGGAGGTGGTCTCCCTACAGAGCAGCCTTGTTTTCAGTTGTAGGGGTTGATTCCTCCCGCTCCCCCCCATCTTCCCCTCGCACGCTGTGTGCCACAGGGTTCCCAGCACCGTTCACTGCCTGCCTGGTCTATGCATATTTTAGCACAAACACTGTTAAATGCCTTTTGTCGAGACATGTCCTCACCATCAGGGTGTGTGTGTCAGTTTTGACCGCTTTTCTTGGATCTGGAGTTCTATTTTATTGCAGTGAAGACACTTTGTTATATAATGTTTATATATTTTAAGATTTGTGCCAAGAGAGGATGTATATTTAATAAAAAATTATAATTTATTTTGCAGGGTCTCTGAGGGTGTCTCCTACTATACGCTGCTCGTGGGAGAGAGGGGCCTGGCACATCTGGGTGGATTTGCTGAGGGACTAAACATGGGGGTGGCGGGAGGTGGCAGGGGGTTCCTCGTGTGGGGTTTGCTGTGCCCCCGGGAGCACAAGGCTCCTGTGCACGGAGCTCCCTCCGAGGTGGACAGGTCGGTGCTTTGGGCTGCGTGTGGATGTTGGGAGAAGCTTGAAGGAAGGAAAGCAACTCTGGTGCTGGATCAAAACCTGTGTCTCCCCCCGAGGAGGCCTGTGCTGTCCCTGTCCCCAGCGCAGGATGGGGACAGGCGTACAGTGGCAGCAGGTGGCACTGTTGGCTCAGGCATGGCCCAGTGGCTTCCCTGAAGTTGGGGGGTCCCTGGGCTGCGGCTCAGCCCTTGGGGCTTCTGGTGCTTTTGGCTGCATTTCAGGTCCGGTGAGGCTGTGACACTGAGGCACCTTGCGAGGTGGGAAAGGCTCAGCAGTGAGGACAGGTCCAGCCCTCCCAGGGCAACATCCCTTGCCCACTGTGAGGCGGGGCAGAGCTGGTGTCCTGGTTCTACCCCAAAAGAAATGGAGCCTTCCGCTGACCCTCGCCGGGAGCCCGTGGCAGAGCTGGGGAATGGCCTCTGCCCACATCCCCTGCACCAGCTGCATTCTGACCCTGCCAGCTGAGGGTGTCATCCCTTCCTTTGTCTTTCAGGCTCCGTGTGTGGAGGGGAGTGTCCACCCGGGTTGGTCCAGGCTGCCAGCCACAGAGAGCTGGGATGAGAAATTTCCTGGTGCTCCAAGCAGGAAGAGCTCTGCAGGCCAAAAGGGGATCTCATTTTGGGTGGGAGTGGGGTTGGAAGGCAGGGCTCACTACTTCTCTCTGTGCCAGGGCATGAAGGAAGACCTCCAGGAGATGCCCCCAGCCTGTGGTTTCTTGCCAGGTGCAGCTCAGTGGCCACCCAGGGTGGGGGTGTCCCAGAGGAGCAGGGGTGATGTGAGGCCAGATTGGGGTCGTAATGGGGACTCCTGGTGCCAGTCTGAACCTTGGTGCCAGCAGAGCCTGTGCAGCAGCACAGCCTCTTGGTGCCAGCTGGTCCTCTCGCTCCTGCGCGTGGCCCTGTGCAGAGCCCAGCCCGTGCCCTATTCTAAATACGGCAGAGGTACAAAGCGTGGAAATAATTCTGGGGAGAGGAAGATGGGGGGGCTCTTTCATTTTATTTGATGTGGCCCAATTTCAGTGCCTGTGGATCTGTCTCCTGCTCTTGGCTAGTCTATCAGTCATTGTCCCTGCCTGAGAGGGTCACGTCTGGGCAGATCTCAGGGGAGGAACTGTCTGCATGTCTGAATGCAGCACAACCCCAGGCCCTAGCAACCGTCCTCCTGCCGCGAAGGCCTCCCTGCCAGCGCAGCCCCCGGCTGCTTCCTCCACATGCTTAAGGAAAATTAGATAAATGAGCCATCAAGGCCGTTGGACTCGCTTTTAACATGATGGTGCAGGCTGGGACAAGTCCCTTCTGCATCCTGGCCCTGGGGAAATCGCTTCTTCCTTGCACCTTTCCACCCATACCCTGGTGACAGTGCTGCTGGAGCCAAATTCCTCCTGGCCCTGCACTGGTTAATGGCGCTGCTCTGGGCTCTGCTGTCCCTGCTCTTTGCAAAAGCAGAATTTCCCTGTAATTTTTGTGCAAAAAGGACTTTTCCTGTCCAAAACTTGAGTACTTGGGAAACAGTCAGGGGAGGGCTGTTGGGATTAGCCGTGTTAACACTGGGCAACGGGCTGCTGCCGCCTTATCTCGGCCCTTTCGCAAGAGGGAATTAAGACCATTACAAGGCTATCAAATAGGATCAGAGCCCCTCTCCCTTTCTCTGAGCAGCCCAGACCTGCTAATCCTTTTTCATGCAGCTGGACCAGCACCCACTGTGTGGTGGGGAAGAGCTCAGCTGAGATGGACAAGGGGCCACGTCCCCCGTGCCATCCTCCCCCTGCGGGCAGCATTGCACCAGGCTGGGTGCGATCCCTGTGCCAAGGGGACAAAGGGAGCAGCCCGGGAACAGGCACCGAGTTGGGCTGTGAGGGGTGACCACGAGGTCTCTCCCGTGAGCAAGATGAGGCTGCGGGGTTTGTTCAAGCACAGTAACAGGGCTTTGGATCCTGCCTTCTGTCCCAAAGGCAGCTGCCCTCGTGCTGTGGGACCCCCCCATCCCCCTCGAGGAGCTTTGGGATGCAAAGTGCAAACAAAGCAGCAGCTTTTGGAGTGGCAAAACAGACTCTGTGTTACTTTATTTCTAAAACTGCCACCAGCTGAGGCTGCTGGGCCTGAGGATTTCACACGAAGCAGAGGGATGACCCCAAGGAGATCCAACCCAGCCAGGCAGAGCCCCACACAAGGGAAGCAAATGCCAGGCAGAGAAAGCCCCCAGTTCTGTGCTGGAAAGGAAGAAGTGTTGTATGCTGAGGGTGGGGAGAGCCTGGCCCAGGCTGCCCAGAGAGGTGGTGGCTGCCCCAGCCCTGGCACCATCCCAGGG
>JAAGNO010007151.1:0-20266 GCA_033439905.1 Ceryle rudis
CATCTTTTTTCAAAATTATAATTTTTTTTATTATTATTTTTCACAGACTCTTAGATAGCCCTGGATATTTTAAGCAATGGCTGGATGTTCTCTAGTAGTGAAGAAACGAGACTAATCCTGCACACACTTAACCACATGCTTAGTTTTACTCATCCAACTGGTCTTTTCGAAAGCATCCTAATTACTGGCACACTTAAAATTAAGACACAAACTGTCAAGATGGGTAGCGTGTATTAAACAAAAACCAAAGACTTGAAGCAACCAAACAGAATAATCTCAACAAGAACAAACCATTCTTTTGCAGGTAGAAAAGTGGATGGGAAACTAAAGCAGTAAATATCCTTTTCACCTTTCTATTTTTTTGCCATTATCACCTGAACAGAGGTGAAGAAAATCCTAGCAAAATAAATATTTGAACACTTTGATACAGGCAACTTGATAAGTAGTCAAGGACAATTCATTTAACATTCCTGCTAAAGGAAACTAACTTTCATTTCATACTTCTCAGGTGCCACAACAGAACTGAGGCAGCTATGAAAGTTGGTGTCCTCTGAAGCCATCTGTACAATTCCTGGCAGAGGTGCCTTGGCCTGGTAGAAGATGACACCACAGAGCGGACAAGGTGACCTTAAAGGACTGATGCAACTGAAATGACTCACTATAGCTGTTCAGACTAACCTAAGGGATTTCCAGAACTGAGAGGACATGTAAGTAGTGAAGTGAGTTATGCTTTCCTCCTAACCACATCCGAGAACTCAATGCTGCCTTTCTTAGAGCAGCAGCACACCACTTCGATATCTATCATTGCTCAGGAAAACACTTCTCACCTGAAAACAAATGGTTTTGTCAAAATCTGAGTGAAGACACCAAACATACAAAGTTATAGCTGCAAGGAGAAGCTTCAGAGAGACCTTTTTTCACTAGCTCTCATTTTGTAGTGTCTCGGTGACGTGAATATTTACCTTCTTCTTCGTCAGGAACCAAAAGCCACTGGATCAGTGCAAACAGCAGCAGAATCACTAGACAAGCCATCCCTATTCCTCTGAATGTGGCAGCGGGACCTGTAAAGAGATTTATTTTTTTTCTAAATTGAGAATCTACTTAATGAGTCAGCATTATGCAGTCGTTGGCTATGCAGTGCCTCACGTAGACTCTTACTACCTTGTTTCATTATATTTTCCTCCCCCAACAATTCTTCAACAGGCTTTGCAAAGGATTTTTAACCAAGCAATTAGATTCTCATTTGTTCATTGAGAGGTATCAACCTGTTTTCTCACAAAGGATTCATTCATCTTACTTACGGATCAGGTTGGAGATTTGCTCTCACAATACTAAAAATACCTAGGCATAACATAATTAATCAATCTGCAATGTTGACAGGACAAAGCCATAACCCACCTGATCTGAGCTGAGTGCTGACCTTGCTTTGATCAGGGGCCTGGACTGGAGATCTGAGGTCCCTCCCACCCCAAGCAGTTCTACAATTCCATGATTTATAGGAAGTGCATCAGTCTTTAAAGCATAACAATACCTTAAGCATAAATAGATTTAAAGCTGGTAGTTCAGTAAAACCAGAACTTCAATAATAAAAATCTTTAATACAATTTTTGCTTACCAAAGTAATTGACCAAAACCCCTCCAACCATAGCCCCACATCCTCTGCCCAGACCCAGGTGGAGACCTTGCAGGATTCCCTGGGCTGATGTTCTCAGCTCTGGAGGCACTGCCGCGCTAAGGTACGAAATACAAGCTGCCCATATAGCCGCATGCGTGACACCTGGAGAGATGAAACACTGTCAAGAGTACAGGGTCCAGAGCATACTAACATAACATCAGAGCAACTGCACTCATCAGTTGGAGCACGTGTTGGGAAAAAACCCAAACCAAACCAGACCAAAGCCAAACAACAAAATCTCTTCACTGACAAACGTCTGTGAAATACAAATCAGCTTTTTGCAACGTGATACTGGCAACCACGCCACAGGGAGACACGATGACTCCTTCTGCAGAGTCTGCCAATAGCTCTTTCTCCATCTAAGGTGACTTCATTGCTCTTCTCAAGACACAGTCCCTAGGAAAACTAAATAAAGGCCCTTAAAAGTCTCTGACAGCTTCCTTGTCCCTTCAAAAGTGACCGGTCCCGATTTTGTAAGCTGCAAGCAGTTAAAGCATTGATGTGTCTCAGCAGTCTCCTTCCTTCCTGCCACAATGAAGGCCAGCGCAAAGGTTATAAAATCAGACAATATCATAAAATCCAAACAATAATACAGACATCCATGTCATTTCAGAGGCAAGAATTAACCCCCTCCTGCCCTCCTCCCTCCCTCCCTCCCTCCCTCCCTCCCTCCAAACCCAACCACTTCCAAGCAAACTCATTCTGAACTCAACACCAACATGCTCTGCATTCAGCACTGAACGCTCTGGAGGGGAGAAGCACACGAGCTCCTCGGGGTAGGCCAAACAAAGGTGACAATTTTCAGGCCGGCGGTTTGGCGGCAGAGCCAGCACTCCCCTCCCGCCGTGACCGCGTCCTGCGCGGGGACTGCTGCCTCACGCTTCGCCCACTCCCACCCCTGGGACCGAGGTCCTCGCTGCTGTAAACAACGGCCGTGCAGCCAAGACAGCCCCAGAGATTCTGGCAGTCTCCTTCCGGTATATGCCTTGCAGATTCAGGGTTATGAAGGGAGGAGGAGAGCTAGGGGAAGGAGACTGAGTGACCATCCACACGCAGGAACAGGCTGCAGGTGGAACCCTCAGCTCCGAGCACCTGCGTGGTGGGGTTTTTTGTGGAGTGGGGAAGAACAGGACAGGAAAAGGGAAAAGGCAGGGCTGAGCTGAAGCTGGAAAAACAAAACAGTGTTGGAGCTTCTCACACATTAAATAAGCCTGAACTATTTTGCCACCCTCAGACTGAGTGGGACTATTTTTTTCTTGTTTGAGTGGTATTAAAAATAGTCTTCACAGCTTACCAGTGCCCAGGCTCTGCCGCCTAGGCTTTAAGAGAATGTCGGCACTACTGGTGATTCAGTCAGCACGCTTCTGTCCCCTACACTTGACTTACTAATGAACAGTTGGGCACTCAATAATTACTTAGGCATTTAGGCTGAAGACTCAGAAGAAAAGAAAATGTGGCTTTGTAGCATCCTGGCGGAGTAACATGGATTTTGCTTCATTGTAAAATGGTAACTGGCGCTGCATGGAATTGAAACAGTTCAGGTACAGACAACGTTAGATGTCCATGAGGCCGTACAGTTCAATTGCATTCCAAATCTAAATAAAAAATCCTCAATCCTTGGGTTTGTAAAAGCCACCGTCACACATTGCAGAGATGGTTATGGTTATAGTACATCACCTTGCTTAAAAATAATAATAAAAAAACCCCTTACACTGGGATGAGTGTATTTTACCTTACTGTTTGCAGTTTAAAGCTTTAAAACTCACAGATTTTCCATGCAAAAAGCTCAGAATTTTAAAACTCACTGCACATCTGCTTATTTTCAGTGCAGACTGAAAAACAGCAACCAAGAACTGTACCAATAACAAAGCAAAGCTACTCCAATACAGATAATATGGCTTTGTTTTAGGAGGGGTATCAATACAAAACATTCAGTTTTATCAGCTATTGAAGAATGAGTTTTAAAGCCAGGGAAATCAAAAACATATCAGAAATCATTTGAACCTTGAAGCACAATACCACTGTGTTTGTTTGAAAACAAAAGGCCATAACTTAACCAACAGGTTCTTGGGTTTTTTCACCTTTGCTAGGCAATCCAAACAGAACAGAGTGTTCCTAGTTTCTCTGAAAACAGATCCATACCTTTAAACCAGCTTATTCCACTTGCTTTTCAAGATACAGTCTTTTTTTTTTCTTTTGATCATGCAAACATTACTAATGTGATTTTTATTATAATTATTTATTCAGCAGTGGCTATTTGAACAGTTTTTACAACAGCTTCCGATAGAAGTCTGGTCTGGATTACTGCTAACCACAATTCATTCCAAAAGAAGCTGTTCACAATATATATACATTGTGATATTATTTACTAACCACCATTTCACCAGCTGGACTGTAGTGCCAGTAAGTGTAACAACACTGGTGTTATGCTTTGAATAATAATATTTAGCAAACTTAGGGTAATTTACATATAAACCAAGTGTTACAGATTTGGGGAGCCAAATTATTTCAAGAGAGACACATCCTAATTATTGCCAGTTAAAGACTCTTTATTTTTTTCTCTCTAGACACAGCTGTGTTGCTAGCACATCAGTAGGAGTCACTTCTTATGATAGTACTTGTTTTGGACTTTGTTGGGTAACTGCCAAGTAAAAATAGCTCGTTTTCCCATTAGCAATATAGTTTTGTCATTTAGAAATTCCTGTTATGCAAATTGGTGAGGTGGCACGGCTGTCACCAGAGAATCTGGACCACTGCTTCGGAAGGGTACACTGCACCTAACTAGCATATCAAAATTGAATCTGTTAAATGCAAAATGAACAAGGTTGCCTACATGTTTGCTGGCTGAAGACGTATATATAGACACGCTATACATGTCTGCCTATGAGGATGTCTTGAAATTTTCAGTTATTAGATATTCAGGCTAAACTCTTAATTTCATAGATTGCACGTGCAAGTCGATGCAGCATGCAGAGTGAAAACTCTAAGTTAAGAAACAGGTTTAATTTGCCTCATTTCCTCCTTTGAGAGTGCAACACACTTAGAGCCCTCCCCATCCCAGTTACAGACAGCAACTGAAACACACCATGGTTCTTATTACAATCAACAGATGCAGCCTGCAGAGTCATCTTCCAGAAAGCTCTCTATGCCCTTCGGCACAACACATGGGGATTATCCTTCTATTGCAGAAATATATTAAAAAGAAAAATAAATTCTTTACGAAAGCCAGCTGAAACTGTTGTTGTCCTCAAAAATCCTCCAGCTGGTGGAGCTGGAATTCACTTAGAATTTGAAATTTTCCTGGAAAAAAAGAGTTCTGTGCAATTATAACAAGGACTTCACTAAGGGCTTTAAAAGACCTATCAAGCTGATGCAGTCATGTGGCCCACATGACACCCACAGGTTCTACACAATCTACTCCCTTTTTAAATCCACCTAACCCTGCATATGCAAAGCACCTACAACTCTTCCCTCCCTCTGTCAACAAACTCACTTAAGAAAACCAGGAGATTCCACCTCGCCAAATTTCTTTAAGGTGTCACCTCTTATCCCTACCAACAGATTCTGTGGGTGTGTAGGAAAGAAAGCAGAGCCCACAGAAACAGGAATTGGCAAGAGCTGCAAAATAAATAACAGATCAAGACAAGGTTAAAAACAGTAAGAGCAAGGAAGGGGGGTAGAGTCAGCAGTATTTCTCCAAAGATAACCTTGATCTCCCATTCGGCAACCCTGAGAGTACTGAAATGTAAGAGCTGTAGCGGCAGCAATTAGACACACACATAAGGCACGGATGGACTTCACGGACACTAATAAACCAGATGCAGGCTGAAAAGAGCACGTAGAACCCGAAGAGGCTTTCAGGGGAAGGGTGGGGGGGGTGTGTGTGTCTGTGTCTGCCTTGTTTTTAATGTTCTCATTTGCTGACTATAAATAACAGCAAGATTAACTCGAGTGTCCGTGATTCAGCAGTAGCTAGATTAGAGACAGTCTGGCAGATAAATTTAGGAGAAAGTAGTATTCTGAGGGTCCTTAGTTTTTTCTTTAAAACTCAATTACTCAAGATTACACCACCCAAAAAAAAACCAAACCCACTAAAAGGGGTCCCTCACAGCCTCGCCATAAAAGCAAACCTACGTATTAAGCAATTCATATTGAAATGTTGGCTGAATAAAAACAAGATACAAAGTGAAAGAAACTTCTTTGTCAGCCATGTCTGTAGGATGCTCCAGGCACAAATTTATGTCAAATTATTGTTGAGACACAAGTATCTTTTCCTATATTTTGAGTTGATGTGCCTTTTAAAGAGGACTACCTAGAAGGTAATACCCAAAGCTTTGTAATTCATCATTTGTTCCCCCTAGATGTTTAAGCAGGCAAGAGTACAACACATATACGCATCCTTCAGGTTCTTTGCAACATTTTCATATTTTAACAGCTTCTATGGCTGATAAAGTATCCGTTCAATAGTTGTGACCATTTTAACAGCAACATTTGGAAGCTTGCTGTTGTGGCAGTTTTAATACAATAAACTGATTCTGCTACCAGGGAGGGAAGAGGGCCAGGACACAGATTTCCCTCTACATATAAGTAAAGATCTGCAGAGTGCTCTCCAACAGCAACTCATTTTAATTTACCTTACAAATATTTCTGTAAATAGAGTAGAAACACTTAATGCAAATTCAAATGATGATGGACGTAGAAGAAAAAAAATACCAAACTGCTAAGCATAATCTGTTGAAAATTTTCTAAGTACTCTAGTATAAACTGGCTTTAAAAAAGGTGGTACAATTATTTTTAAAGGCAGGGAAAAACACTTTCTGCCTTTAAATTAAATTAAGCATTCTCTTGCAAGCTTGGAAACCCAAATACTTCCGTATTCTCCAGATATGAAGTAAGAAAGTCAAAGAGTTTAGATTTTTTCCTGGTGTTGAGAAGTGGCATATATGCCACAGAGACATGAAAAAATGTCGTAACATTTAACTTAGAACAATTCACACCTCAACATTGCAATGAAGGTCTTACAGACTCCTTTGCATGACTTGAAAACGGGCCTTAAATTACTTTCATAGACCACACCTCTGGCCTTCTAATGAAAGTATCTTAAAGAAGCTGTATCAGCACAAAGCCATCGAAAGAAATTACTTTGTAGCTATTAAAGCTATTAAGCTTCTACAGTCCAAAGGTATTGATCTAACAATACCACTGGAAAGCTACACAAAATATTTTATCAGAGACATAATGATCCAGGCTAGGAGCTTTTATTTTGGGTGGGGTTTTTCTGTTTGGTTGGTTTTGGTTGGTTGGGTTTTATGATTTATTATTTTTTTTTTTTTAACCACATCCTTTCAAGAACTGAGATCTTTTGCATTTAACGAAGCTCACATTTACCACCAAACAGGATTTGCAGTAGGTGTGTTCCCAGCTCAGGCTCCTGCCTCTTTGTTTAGTTAAAGGGTGTGCTGGTCTCGCACAGCTCTGTTTGAATAAACAGGGAACTGTGCACAATCACATGCAAACCCACCCTTTTGACGTCAACTATTTCTCAAGATAAACAGCAAGGTTTTATGAACCTGGGTATTCTGTGATATTTGTGGTTTAAAAAAAAAAAAGAAAAAAAAAAAGGAGAAATACTAGGTTTTTACTTATTCACAGTTCACTTGAAAACAAGATAAATACAAACACGTGATCTTAAACTGGAAGGGCACTGCTGCACTGTCTTACCTTGAAGCACTTCCATCGGAAGAACAGTCCAGGCGTTTTCCAGATACGAGATGTAAATGTATCGAGCTGTATTACAGGCAAGACCAATATAAAGCACTCTAAAGGAAGAAAGGAAAAGTCAGTTTGCATTTTACTTTTCTGATAGAATATGGCTTACTGCTTCAGAAATAATATGCACGTGTACAGTCTGCCAGTCTAAAGCACTTGTTCAACACAAAATAGATTCTTTTAAGTCCTACATCCAAACATAAAGTCTCCTCTTGCCCACTCCAAACATACATTCAAACTGAGGATGCAATTAAGGCTGTCTTCAAAATCCTAACGGAAAAGGAACTCAAAGGGACAGCACGTCCATTAAACTCTTGCAGCTCCATCCCATGCTCTACACGAGATCGTATTTTAGAGAGACCTCTTCTAAGCGCATTAAACATCACTTCCAATCTTCTTTTCTAATCATTCAGAGATTAATTATTCCTTTTTAATGTAAGCCTAGTGAAGGTTTGTATTAGATGAATTTATTTTACCCCAGTTAAAATAATTTTATAGTCCCAGTATCTGCAAACTGCTCAGAACACTCTAAAAAACACATGCCACAGAAGCAATATGGTTTATAACAACAAGCCTCAGGATAAAACTTAACCATCCTGTTGAAAAGCAGCAGATGCTGCATCTCAGAACAAGCAGGGGAAAAAAACCCAACAGTTTTCTCCCAAGAGTTTTGAAACAGTGAAGCACAAAGACTACTTGTGCAGTGCATTTCCTAATGCATGTTTAACCTGATGACTTTTCCCTTCCAGTTTTCAGATACAGTTTAGCTTACCTCTGGGGGTGCTTATTCATCCAGCTATCTTTCTCTTAGATGGATCTTAGGAAACAAAGCCCTAATTCAAAACATGTTTTTACCTTGCAAAAAGATGCTATTGCCTTTAAAGATTTTTTTCAGGGACAAGGATAATTTATCGTCCAAACATGGCTTCTTGGGTAACCCCTGGTTTGGCAGAAGTGAAATAAATGCAACTGATGACTAAGGTGTAAAGCATAGAGACCGTGAAAGGGCTCGTTATTCTTTGTGCTGCTTTTTTTGTTAGCTATTGCACAAAGCATACCAGGATTTAATTAAACGGTACATAGCCACTGCAAAAGCTAGAGTGAGATGCAGTCATAAAAATGCAGCATCTTGTGAACATCTGAGGTCTCCAAATAGACATGTTGACAGCTAAGAAAAAAATCAGTACCATGGTTTTCATCACGTCAGTGATATCAAAAAACATTCTAAATTATAAAGGTCTACACATTTCACAACAGCATGGATTTACAGAATACAATACATTTGACTTTCAGCAAGCTGGGAGAGTTTGCAGTTAAGTTCCCTCCCCACCCAATCACACAGCAGACCAAGCTGCGTTCCTTCCAGATACATGTAAGGCCCGTGGATAGCTGGTTTAAGCTGCCTATAGGCAGTGCAAGCCCAAGAATTCATTGATGAAAACATGGGAAGCCATGAAAAAGTCTGTTATTGTAAAGTAACAAACACACTTGTTCTTTGCGCCATGCATGATAAATTTCATCTCCCTCTTTAATTACTGCCTTCCGTTCCAAACAAATAACCGAGTTCCTTTCACAGCCACAACTTACTGTAATTCTTACGTACAACCCCATTTCTGAAGCGTATGAGGACACACGTGCCACAAGAGGTAAGCAAACATGCAAGGTCTGCAGGCCCCTTTCTTCACTCCCCTACTAGTAAGGCCCAGGGGACACAAAGCAATCACCTCACCTCACACTTGTTTTCTCCTCATCAGCAGTACAGATGCACCCAGCTCCCCTGTTTAGGACCAGTTATTGCCAGCTTAATTTCACTTTTACCTAGCAAAAACTTTGCCTGTGCACCAAGAACTTCCTTCACATCTCAGCTGTTTCCTATCACAGCCAGTCCGCAGATGTGAAGATGTCCCCTCTCAGCTACCTGTGCTTTTCTGCCACGTTACGCTTGCAGAAAGAATTGGTATCAGAGTTTAAGAGCAGAAATTTAGTCAGGTTCTACCTTTTAATTTGTTAGAATACGTAAAGAGTTTTAGTTAAACGGTTTATGAAGATTTCTCTACGTATGCTTTGGAAGTGGTGTGTCACGTGAGAACTGCTGCGTATTTACAGAGCCTTTTCAAAAATGTATTTATAATAATCTCTTCAGCTCTTATCAGACCTAAATGGAAAATGTAAACAGATGTTCCTTATGAGCCCTGTATGCAGTATGCACAGAGACACCCAATTCAGTTTACAGCTTAAACTTATAAAGCACTGAATCTATATTTATGGTAAGGAGACTAAGTTGTTTACAGCCACGACGACCGGTCTCTGCTTCCTATAAAAACTCACACGCTGGAACTGTGGCCTGACAAACACATTCAAGCTTAACCACAAGTAGAAGGCTATTTTCAGAGATTACCATCACCTTAAACTCAGTGGCAGTTACGAGTGCTTCCACACAGGACACTATCCAACAACGGTGTCTAAACGTTTGCTAGCCAGTTTTGTACGCGTTTCCATCGCAACATCCTCTCAAAGAACTCAGGGCCTTCTCCACGCTTTCTGATGACTTCTTTACTTTAAACTCTTTAGTTTACTTTCAAATGAAAACCCACATCTCTCAGAAGGTGGCTGTAGGAGGCAAGGCAAAAACACCCTTCTAACACCTGGAATATTCCCACCCCTGGAAAATCTGTACAATCACAGAACAGCTTTCTAGCTGAAATGACCACTGTCATTATTCCAGACTGATCTGGAGTGACCTGCTAATACGTGACATTAGAAACACGAGCAGCACGCGTAAGGCGTGCACACACGCAGTGTATATGTCTACGAACAGAACAGCAAAGCTAATCGAGTCAGAAGGCAGGCATTTTAACCAGGACAACTTTACTGTGGTCATGGTTAAAATGCTTGGGTATTAGTTCAAAAAAACCTCAAACAAACTGTGAAAACAGAATAGGTTTCAAAATGTCGTAAAGGTCTTACCTGTCAACATACAGAACGGTAGAAACAGAAAGCTTTACAAGGCTAGGAAAGGAAAACTGAGCTTCTATCTTACAAGGTTGTAACGCCTGTTTTCTTGTAGTTCTGCAAAGGACAGTCAATAGCATTTTTTCCTGCTACTGTGACAGCACATGCGGTGCTGGTACTCGCTCCTGTCTTCGGAGAATGATGGCAGGAGGAAAGACTGAATGATAATGTTCAAATAAGTACTACATCTAGGCGTCTAACAACCCAGAAGAAAGAGGTGCAAATACCCTTTTTAATCTTAAAAAAACCCAAACACCACAATTAGTGACAGAAGTCAATGAAAGGTGAGACAACCTCAGCACTGAATGCATCTTACTAAAAGGAGATGTCAGTCACTTTCCCTCTCTACTGTGAAATGCCCTGAGAAATATTCACTGCTAGCTGTGGATTAAGAGGTACTTCTTATTTTATACAAGACCTTACACCATAATTCCCATAGATATATAACTGCTTTTATACCAAAATGGTAAACAAGGAATTCTGAGGAATTAAAAAAAAAATTAATAATTATAAAATATCAACCTTAAATGCCTCCGGCTAAGGTGGTTCCAAGAAGGATACACAGTTGGAGGCACTTGGTGCTTATTAATGGGAGAATGAATATCTGTACTTTAAGGCAGCAGAAATACACAGAACTATCGAAGAATACGATTTATTAACTCCTATACATTCCTCTTTAAAAAACCCCCAAAGTTTGCCTCCTCTTGAGCAAGCCACGCATTACACAAAGATCAAAAAGATCAAGGAAAAAGGCAGTGAGGAGTGGTCATCTCATAAACTGGGATGGCTAAATGCAAGTAAGCACTAGATAACGTTAAAATATGGCTAATGTGCATTTCCCAGGAGCAGGCATAAAAAATTCTGTTTCATTGCAAATAGGAGGTCGTTTTTAAACAACTTAACCTTGAGCCAACCTTGGCTTCACAGGCTTAACAATGCAAAGGAAAAAAAAAATGAGTTAATCTTGTACACGATCTTTCTTTTTACTGGCCAATGCTCCTATCCCCTTCTGTGTAATTTTATTCGCAAGTCCACTGTTCTTTTGTTTTCCACTCTTTCTGTAGTTGAAGTGTAAGCGTGAATTTTGTACTGTAACAATACGCAATGGAAGAGTACGCCTGAGATGTCTTTAGCTATGACTGTGCTCTCACCACTCCTCACTACTCCTCCGTCATCATAGCCTCTCTCATCATCCAGGCTTTGCATGGGAGGTTATTTTCACATACTAATTATTGTCGAATTCAGAGATTAAAAGACTGACTCCAAGTTAAGAGATCCTCCTCAGTTTAAAGGAAGAGGAAAAAAAAATTAAATATTTTAAGTAATCTCTCAAATTACCACACTAAGCATCTCAAATATTTTTAGTAGAGGTCAAATGAATAAAAAATAATCTCAATAAAATCAAAACCCAAACCAAAACTAAAAAAGAAACCGAAGCGGAAAACCACAAAACAGACCGTACAAAAAGGACAGCTTAAAAAATGCTTCTATCTCAACGACTGTATGATTACAAACAGCATGCAGACTTCATTAAGTCCAATTCTTTCCTATCTTTCCTCCCCTGAGCTTTTTTAAAGAGTCATGAAGGGCTTTACAATATGTGGAAATTAAGTCAATTGTTAATTTAGTGGAAATCAATGTTCATTGACATGCTGGAAGTAGTTTGTTTCGTGGACACAGGCGTAATGCACACATTAACATGCAACTCAAATGCAAAGGAAGCATTTCAGAGCATTCTCAACTCCTAAATGAGTAATAAATAACCTCAGGCAAGCCATGGAACTGAGCAGGACCTGAATTTTACAATGAAGAGATTAGCTTGAATTTCACTTTGTAACACATGGCTAAGCCTGAAATTCAACTTTTTTTTTGTATAGCTCTTTAACAATTGCTAACATCTTACCTGATATGACCAACCAACTCAATCAATTTGTGGCTGAAGAAGTAGGCAGTCAGCTCAGACACGTGACTGAGCACAGAACAAACTCCAAAGAGAGTGGTGGTGCCGTTCAGGTCTTCCAAATGCCAGTAAAGAAAGGTGAACACAAAGCCATAGCCAAAGCCCATGAACCATGCCACGAAGAGCACCGAGCCGTACTGGATACTACACAGCAGTTTTATTAGGTCCCAAAAACTGAAAGACTGTGACTGGCTCATACTGGTGGGAGTATTATCGGAGGAATCGTTGGAGGCATTTCTGTCCACCTGGGAAATTTCTACCTCTTTTCTCTTAATTTCGTCTTGCTTGAAGTGCGTATAATGAAATCGAAACTGGGTGGCCACAATTAATGCCATTGTCATCAGAACACCAAAAACGATGAAAACTATCCTGTAGTTCTTGTACTCGGGAGCCTTACATCCTTGACCTTCAATGCCAACTTCTGTATGGGTATAGTCGATGCCAATTCCCACCGAGAGCATGGCCAGCCCCCAGCCCAGAGAGCCCCACATACGCTGCAATCCATACCGGTCCCTGTGTTTGCCGAGGTACTGCAGAGTTACAGTGTCCACAATAGTAACAGAGGAAGCACTGAAAAATTCTCCTATGATGACGACCAGCAGAATGAGCAGAAAGATGGCTTCTACTTCTTGTTGATCATAAACAAGCACAGCTTGGTCAGAAGGCATTGGCTTTGCGGTGGTGGCAGCTGGGGTGGTACTCAGAGTCACATTCCCTGGTGAGACTGGGCTTGTGGTGCTGTTTGTCAAAACCGAATGGGTTCTGTTTTCCAAGACAAAGTCCACATCACTGCTCTGTGTAGGTAACAGGAATGTTATTTCAGGATTAGCTGTCCCCCCTGTTCCCAAAGTGACCGGACTGGAAGTGAGCAAGTCTCTCTTGCCACGAACTTTTGGCGATGCGGTACTTGCAGCGGTTAGTAGAGGAGACACGGAGGTGTTTTGTGAAACTGTTGTTAAAAGGCTGCTCCCATTGGTGGGATGTGCTGGGGGAAGGCCCTTCGGTACGCATCTTAAGGTGGCTGGTCTAACAAATCCAATCCCCAGGTTAAATAAAACCCAGCATAGAAGTGAAAACAGAAGGACAATCTTCCCTTTCTTGAAGCGATCTGCCACCACTCCCCAGAAGGGAGCACTACAAAACTCAATAAAGTACCTGATGCCCACCAGAAGTCCACTCTGACTGGGTGACATACCCAGCTGCTTGTAATACACAGGCAGCAAGGGATACAGGGAGCCATACGCAGAATAAAAGAAAAAATAAAAGACCTTTGAGATCAGAAGATCATTGTTTATTTTGACACAGTGCTTTTCTAACCAATCTAGCTCTTCCTCTGGAACAGTGGTTGTCTCCGTTGAAGGGGATTCATTAGGGGGTGGCAAGTCTTGATCCTTAGAAATGCCACTGAAAGGATCAGCAAGCACATACTTTCTCTTCTGCTCTTCCTCATCGTCTGTTAAAATGGCAACCTTATCATCAGCTGCCATGGTTTACCACAAGCATCCACGATCTGGTGCACTCTCAAGGAACTAGGGCTACCCTGCGAACAAGTAAAACACAACATGATTAAGGGATCGCATAGGAACAGAGCTGCAGTGCCAGTCCTCTGGGACAAAGCCAGCCTCTGTTTTATGACGTTCCTGGCGATAAATGCAACATCAGGGTGGGGAAGGCCGTTTGTCTACGACTAGTGGTACATGGCAGCATCAATAAAAATGCGGTTTATGACCAATTCTGTGAAGTTGTCCCAACAGCAAATTTAATATTGTGCAATAAAACATCATTCGTGTTTAGGACAGAGAATAATGTATACGTTCAAAGTTAACGTGGCAATTAAGTGCTAGCATTTGCAAGTCTCTTCTTTCAAGCTGTTGTTTCTCTCCCAAGGCTAACTGCTGTATTGCCAGTATTCCCTATTATACAAAAGAATAGCCATGACTTCATAGTTAAACAATGCAGCTCCATATATATCCAGGTATTTCTAATTATCAAACCAAATTATTATCTGAAGCCTCATGATAGAAGACTCCTCAATCTCTGATTGAAACACGGCCACCTAAGAACTTCACAACCACAACAGAAATTGGTGGGAGGCTTGAACTTCTAGGATGAATGGGTAAAGAAGTGGGAATTAGGTTGGGGCTTTACGATTAAAACAGGAGACCCTCAGAACTAGTGTAACCACCTCAAAGGAATCAAAGATCTGGGAGCAAAGACACACAGGGACAGAAACTTAGTACAGGCCCTACAATGACCTCTTCAAGTCAAATGCTGAAGCTGAAGAAAGGTGGATTGGGAGGTAACTGTTCTGCAGCTGCCCAAACTTACCCCTTGCAGAAGTAGAAGACTGCAAAACTGACAAGCTAAGCGTAAAAACAAATCCTCTGCTACTTGGACTGTGATGTGACCAACGAGCTTTCGCATTTTACAACACCAAACCATTCTAATATGCTAGGCTGGAGAACAGAAGCTTTGCTTTCAAGGAAGTTAAACCAAACCAAAACAAAAGCTAGTGTTACTCTCACAGAGGAACCATTTAAGGACCAATATTTGAAAAGAGCATTTTATTCCAAATGAATCTGAAATTTCTCCAAGAGCATTCAATTTATGATTGGGAATTTTTTCTCTAGGAATATGAATTATTTTTTCGTAAATTTGCACTTTATTCCCTCCAGAAGAGCTCCATCGTAACCACCGTCTTTCAAAGCTCAACTGAAAGCACAGTATCATCCCCTTTAAATTAGTCATTCATCGATATATCCAATGCCTTTAAATTAATCAATTAGAATTCAGAATTTATTTTAATACTGCCAATGGATTTGAAAACCGATGCTAGCTAATAACAAGAAAGAAGCAAGAAATTCACAAGTATGTCAGATTGTTTCTTACTGATCCAACATACATGTAACAGCTGAACAGTCACGGATACCTCTAAACCCAATATTCCATTACGATCATCTAAACCTTACATAGTTCAGCAACAGACAAGTCTAAAGATACCATCATTAAAATCCCAAACACGCATGAGGTTTGTGCATGTTTTTCACTTTTAAATGTCATTTCTATGGGATACTATCTATGAGGATCTCTGGTTTCAATGAAGGAGAAAAGGGTTAGTAAAAATCTTGGAACCTTAAATATTCACCTATTCAAAGACAGAAGTTAATCAAAACAATGCCAGCACATGGACTTCTTTTTTCCTCCAGTTCCTTCAGAGACAATCCAATTAAAAAAAAAAGAAAAAATAAATATTTCAAGTGTCAAAAGATTAGAAAAAGTCCTGGTGAAGTTGTTAGAACAGTCAAACATGAAAACACGTTTTCTCGCTCTTACCTGCTACCATCAAAAGTCACATGAACAAAAAACTAGCAACTCTCTAGTCAGCTCCTGCAATTTTCAGTTCAGTCAGCCACTTCCATGTGACAGTTGGAAGGATTGGGGGGATTTTTGTTCATATATTTGCTGATTTTTTGGCTTCTAGATCCATAAAACAAGTCCTTCTAATGCATAAATTTCATCAGTCATCCCCTGCGCTTTTATTTCCTCTCTGCCTCACCTTGCTTTGACAACAAAGACTCCAGAACTTGTGCAGGGCCCCATTTATGTCAAGGGGACCCGACTGAGGTTTCATTGTTGTTCCTGTGCCCTACCAAAACCAGTATATCCTCGTCTATTTACAGCAGCTTGCTCATTCGCTGAATCAGAGTTTTACAGCGTTTCATTTTGAAGAATGAATTTCCTTCCCTGTCCTCATAACATGACAAGACAGAACTCACACTGCAACCACTTGGATATAGGATGGCTTTCTTTGCAAGTGAACACCACAGACGTATTTCTTCTCACTGTATACCAGCTCTGAAACAGCTAGTTCACATGAATTACACTGCAGGCTTTTAGAGAAATGAGTATTTGATCTTTTAAATTCAGTTTCCCTTTTCTATGGGAGAGGGCTTCAATTTTGTACACTGTATGAACAGCAGGTATACTAAAAACTGTTGTACTGCTAATCTTTAAACAGTTGCTTCATCTTCATCCCCCCTCCGTAACTTCTCTCTGCCCCAGCATCCATCTTCTTCTAACCTGTTGTGTGCAAGGATTAATCCAAAAAAATCCACTCCTAGTATTTACACTAGAACATCTTGGGGTAGGATGCCATGGGAAGTATATTTCATAATCATTTCAGTAAATATTTTCACTGAATATTATTAATAACACGGAATATACTCTTCAGAACTATAACAGCGTCAAGACTGGTAGGAGCCATATGGCATTCTTTAATGTTTTGATCACTGGTTTGTTTAGGAGTCAGGTTTTTGAAAGTGGTTTTATTTTAGCGAATTTTTAAATTCTAAAAATAAATGACTGAAAATGAGAAAGCCAAGAAAGTGGTATTGTTACTGTAAAAAAATCTACAAAAAACTTAATAATCTACAGGGCTTTCCTTCTACTGACAAAAAAAAACCCCAACCCAAACATGCCAGTCAGGGATTGAATGTGCAGCAAATCAAACAGATGGAAAAACCACGTAATTTTAAGTGAGAAGAGACTAGTTATCCACTGGTTAATTTAACCACAGCCTTCAAATACTATATCCTCACTTTGCAAAAACTTTTCCTGATCCACGAGACAGCAGGAGGCCAGAGGACAGCACCACCGGCAAGTTTAAAACTGAGCGGCAGAGGAGCGAGGAAGAAAGGTTCAGCGAGCAAACAGAACTGATTTCAGTGTGAATATAAACTTGGACTGGTTTGAGGCAGAATGGAGCGTGAAGTTTTGGTAGAAGCCTGCTGAATAGCATCAGTTCAGCCAGGGCAAGTGAGAACAGAGAGGTTGAAGAGTGTTAACATCGGTCTAAAAAACAGGAGTAACAGTTTTGGAGCCATCTTCCCTCAACTTAGGTAAGCGCACAGCAAAGACCTAACACGCGAATTGGAAGAAACCTCTGCAAAGATCTGAGAAAGGCCTGCAAAGGGAAGAGGTGTACAGCACATGAACGCACCCTGGTCTTCTGGCAAACAAACAGACTTTTGTCTTCCCGTAGGTTTGTTTCTAAACCACTACCCTGCACAACTCAGAGCAGGGAACCAAGTCTTTGCTCCATCATCCCATCACCCCTGACACGGCTACAACAGAAAAAGACTTCATTAAAATCTGAACTGCCCACTTCCCCTCCAGGCTGTGATCCCACCCTACCAGCCCAGGAGCATCAGACCCTTGCTCACAGCTGCACAGAAAGCTTGCGGCTGACCCGGCTTTCTCACGCTGGGGATTATTCTGCAACATCGCTCCTGCTCTGAGCCCGTTATGCACAAGTGCACGTGTTTCTTTCCAGATACAAAGAATACTTGTTAACCACAAAACTATTCTCCCTTGAAGCTCTGCACAGGTAAGATTGGTGGGTTTTTTAATGTAGGTACTAAAGTCTATTGTTTTTCCTAAGTTTCTGGATATAGATTGCTGCTGCCTGGTTTATATCTATTCCTCCAGCAAGCCAAAATCCACTTTCCAACCCTTGCATCTACAACGCTTCTTTCATCTGGTCATCTTCTGCCAACAGCTACAGCAACTTTCCTGCGGAGTTGTACCTTTCAGCAACTATCTGAGAGAGGAAAAATCGTCCCAAGTAATTCAGTGATGACAATGCAATGGTCATCTTCATGACTGTAATAAGGCTTTGGCAGGTCGGTGGAAAGAGGCAAATAGAGGTATCCTGCATTTAGTTAAGTAGCTTCTTGGCATTCTTGCCTTTTTTATTTCTTAAATCGATCCTCATTTACTCCATCTCTCCTAATTAAGAGGATTTCAAGATCAGAAAGGATAAAAAGCTAATCTATTTGAGACAACCTGACATTACAAGAAGTTCCCTATAAAACACAGGAAAATTATAATAAAAACTTACACTAAAAACTTAGCTCTCTCCTTGGAAGCACTCTTCCCAAAACGTTGTAAAAAAACCCCAAAGCAGCTCAGGACACCTGCTTTGCACTGTATCTCAGGGGGGGAACAAACCAAACCAGCACCCACCAAGAAAATAAAAATCCACAATCAACAGATCAGACCGGGCTAGCAAATCCCTAAACCTCTTCAGGAAAACACCATGGTCTTCAGAGCGCAAGGCATTAAAACTCTGCTTGCAGACCAACAGAAAGTTACAACTTGGGGTGGAGAAGTACTGCTGTTTTTAAAGAAAGATTAATCCAGCACAAATATTCCATTCAGTGGGTGCTGAGAATTGAAATATACTTCAAACCCACAAAGCAGAGCCTCAAAATCAGCAAACTGACTTCGTAGCAAACACATGAAAATCCATATGAGGTTTTTCTACAAGTATTTTAAAACCTGCTAATAGAAAGCATGTTGCCTGAATTAATTATTTCCTCTTTAAGTCGTTAATAATTGTTTGATTCAGAACCGGTCTGTGCTAGAGAAGTAGACTTAAAAACTGCCCGTGTTCCAAAGAAAGCTCACCTCGCTCATCCTCAGGCTGGTGAAACTGACGCAAGTGCACCTATCGTGTTGCTCACGCACACGATCTCCTCCTCAGCCCTCCTTGTCTATCCATCTAAACTACAAAACCTCGGGATCAGAGGCCTTCTGCTACAGTGTCTGTGCAGCGTCTCGCAGAATGAAGCCTGACATCCAGCAGGCCTACAAGGCATCGCTGTAATAAACATGAATAATAGGCCACGTTCGCCGTTTCCAAGCAAGGTTCACCCCTAAGGAACAGACTGGTGCTGTCACCTGCATCCATGCCAAAAAGGAGAACGTTATGCAAACGTGCATCACGGCAGAGGAGCGCCCAGACTTCATTTATTCTTACATCACATTCTCAAAGCCCTCCCAAGCAACCCAATCTTCAGGTGGAGCCCTTGTAGGGGCTGTCCCCTGCTGCCCAAGTCCTGCAGGCTGGCCCAGCCGCCCCACATCACCGTACCCTGCTCTCTAAAGCTAAGCAGTCCCTCTGCGAGGCCCCAGCATGGACACCTTACTCAGAATTTATAAAATCAGGAATAAATCACTTTTAGTGAATTAACTCACTGCTGGGCAATATATTTGCTTCAAGTCTGAAGCGAGACATTAGCATTGTAACATTAACCACCATAATTAGGGTTTCCATGAAGTGAAACCACCTTGTTCTAAGACACTTAACTCTTAAAATTATTTTGTGTTGCTTGGCGTGCGCTTACTTCAGGTGTTGGTCCGTAGGTTTTGCCGATTTCATTCAATATGCACATAAAACCCCACGTACTTTGACACATACAGGCAATCAGATAAAGAGATGACATCATGTCTGAAGGGTAAGATCAGGTTCGTAACAGGTTTAATGCACTTTATAAGAAGTCTGAAGTTGCTTAGTTGATACCATAGTTCAAGTATTAACATTAAAGACAAGAATATTACCAGATCCTCATCTGCTGAGGAAAAAACTAATATTAAATTCCCATTTTAGGCCACCTGCTTGCCAATCACGTTTTCCATTGAATATGTGCAAATTAACAGGTCCTAGTAGACTTTATCTTTTAATTAGTCTATTTTTAGTCAGTATTAGACTCCCAATTCTTTTAAGCAGTTTTTAATTTACCAACTACATAGCAACACTGCCAAGGTTTACACTCCATTAACAATTGTAAATAACAAGCACGCCTTCAACTACGGACCGGGCAAGCGTCCGGAGTCGGAGCTGCAGCGCTGCACAAGCCCAGCTGCTTCCAGTGCCAGGGAGGGACACGGGCACTCAGCTGCACCACCAAGTCCAGCAGGAGCAGCGTCTCTCTGCTTCAAAACAGAGTGAGGCCTGAGAGGCGATACCCAGCCTCGGGGACCAGCTGCTGCAGCCCGGTCCCGTCACG
>JAAGNO010007154.1:0-27756 GCA_033439905.1 Ceryle rudis
CCACCAGCAACCCCAGGTCCTTTTCTGCTGGGCAGCTTTCCAGCCACTCATCCCCAAGCCTGTAGTGTTGCCTGGGGTTGTTGTGACCGAAATGCAGGACCCAGCACTTGGCCTTGTTGTACCTCATACAACTGGCCTCGGCCCATCGATCCAACCTGTCCAGGTTCCTCTGTAGAGCCTTTGGCCTTGTTGTACCTCAATACCTAATAGCATAGCTAGCACTGCCGGTATGTTTCAGATCTGATCATCAATATTCTTTATTCTCTAGGGCTGAAGAAACCATGAACAAAAATCAAGGAGCAAAGGATAGGTCAACCTCATTAGAGTGCAAGGTAACTCCCACTCAAGTTTTAGCACCTGTGACCTGCTAAGCAGAGGAAACAGCTGGAAGAGTTCAACACAACCCCTTCATACAGTAGCATTTAAAATTCTTGCCCATCCCACTCTTGTTAAGTTCACAGCATTAACACCCATTAGGTAAAAATATCCAGCGTAATTTAAGGTGAAAAATATTGTTCGTTCTTATGTTGTTTGAGCACTTTCGAAATGTATTTCCTTGTGACAACTGGGAGGCAACTGGCTGAAAGTTATGTATAAGTCAGAACCGTTAAGGAGTTTCATTATCAGTGCAGAGATTTTTCTCTCTCCCTTTGTTGCAATCTCTCATCCTGAATTGTCATTACCCAGCACTCATCTCCCTATTGCAATCTGCAGCAGCAGCAGAGTGATAAGGCTTTGTGTTTACATTTAAGAATGCCAGTTGTTTATGCTGTCAGGATTCAGGTTTTATCACCAGTTCAGTGGAAGAGAAATTGAGTTCTGGGAGGAGGAAACCTGCATTATGTAAGAAGAGTTAGATGCAAGGACAGCAGTATTTTGTGATGGAGAAGTCAGCTGTAAAGCTGGCATTTACTATCCATCTGAGTCAGCCATGACCACAGAACAGAACCTGATGGAATGATGATAGCCCATTTGATTGCAGATTTTGTGTGTGCAGATCGCTGTGAATATGTTAAGTGCTTCTCAGATTGTGCCTGCATCCCACACATGGCTGCAGAGTAAAAATAGTGAAATATATATTATTTTTTTCAAGCCACATTGCTCTCTGCAGGAAAGCAAGCAGTCCAAGGCTTGTCATAGGCTCTGCAAAGGTGTGCGTGTTTGTTTGTTTGTTTTTCTTTAGGTACATTTGAAACCAGGAATTTTTATCTGTACTTTATTTGCTTTTTTTGAATGGAGTCAGCTTAGCGGGTGTTCTCACCATCAGAGAGGTAATGCACTCAGATGTACAAAGGTGTGACTATCAAGTAACGTTGAGAAATTACAGTGACTGCAGGTACAGAGAAAAAAAGGTAACACAAATGAAAAACGCGTAACTCCAGGGAAGGAAAAGGCACAGAAACCTGCAGAAGGGTGATTCTCAAGTGGATAATTTATCCACATTTTTACAGATGACTTGCATAAACCAGAAATATACAGCAGGAACTATTTCCTGAAATCCAAAGTGAAGATACTGGATACTTAAAAAACAATCTCCCTCGTTTTTCAAATGCTTGGATTAAATTGGAGAGCAAGAATAAAAAAAAAAATAAAATAATTGCTCCATTTCAAATGCAGTAGCCCAATAATCTTGAAGAAGGCTCAGCTCATGTGACATCATTTTATTTCACCTTCTACTTATTAGGGAATAGAATAAAATGATGGTGCAACTTTTCTTAATAATCAGGACATTTTAGCTGTTCTAGCAGGGTAAAAACTCTTATCTTAATGGAAAGAAGTTTATGAGATTACTATTACTACAGGTAAATAGGAAAGGACATCCCATGCTCAGTGATGATATCCAAAGAAAAGGTAGGGAAAAAAAAAGCAAGAGGACTGAACAACTTGTACTGCAGGTGGGATAATTAAATCAATAGTGTGTTGTTAAAAAATAACATTGGTCCCTCATTACAAGAAAGACGTAAAAGTGCTGGAGTGTGTCCAAAGAAGGGCAACAAAGCTGGTGAAAGGTCTAGAGAAAAAGTTTTATGAGGATTGGCTGAGCGAAGTGGGGTTGTTCAACCTGGAAATAAAGAAGTCTGAGGGGAGACCTTATCGCTCTCTACAACTACCTGAAAGGAGGTTGTAGCAAGGTGGTGGTTGGTCTGTTCTCCCAAGTAACAAGCGATAGGACAAGAGCAAATGGCCTCAGGTTGTGCCAGGGGAGGTTTAGATTGGATATTAGAAAAAAAATTATTCACAGAAAAGATTGTAAAGCATTGGAACAGACGGGCAAGGGAACTGGTGGAGTCACCATCCCTGACGTATTTGAAAGACATGTAGATGTGGCACTGAGGGACATGGTTTAGTGGTTACCTGACAGTGCTGGGTTAACAGTTGGACTTGATGATCTCGAAGGTTTCTTCCAACCAGAATGATTCTATGATTTTATACGAATTTGGTAAAACACTTGTCCCTAGAGTTACATGCTGCTGCATAAAAGAAAGGTAAGTGTCCTTATAATGTCCTTAGGGGGACTGTAAAATAAAGATCAATGGTCTGATCCTGACCATAGTACCAGGCAGTAAAGTTGGATATTGCTCTGATTTCCCAATGGGCTAAACCTTTGCTATGTTAAGATTCAACCCCCAAAATATTAGGAGAGGGTAATTGTAGTTCGTATGTATAATTTCCCTAGCAGAGTACATGAAAAGCCAAGAGGAAAGATGGATTTAACAGAAGATTCATAGCAAGTAGTATAATGGCCGTTGGACTGACAAAGACATGAAGTCAGTGACTGACAAGATGCAGAAGTCCACTTTACCTGTAAGCTTAACTCTTCCCAGAGAATGAAGATAATGAAGGAAGGAGGCTTCAGTGGATGCTGTTTCTATCTGCTGAAGTATTTATTACCCTTGCACTCCTTACCTTACAGATGGATTTTTTTTCTACTCTCATTTTACAGAGGGAAAACTGAGATGTGGAGCAGAGTACATCAGTCCCTCAAGGGGACAGAGGTGCTTGGTGGCTGAATTAGGATCCAGGTAACTTGACTTCCTTAACCTGCAAAGACTCCCAGCTGCTATGATCAGGTCTGCGTACCCAAGCTCAGGCTAAGGAACCAACTCAAGAACTCTGCTGGGACACAATGTCCAGGCAAGGTGGAAAAGCAGTAATTCAGTTTAAGCAGTATGAGTAGATCAATACCAGCAGGAAGATGGGATCGAGTAGGACACAACTTGCAGCACTGGGCTCTCATTTCAAAAGCAGTTGGAGAAGGGTGCAAGCAAATCTCTTGTTAGCATTTCCATGTATTATTCACTATTAACTGGAAACTGATACTGTTCCAGATGGAGTCAATATGCTCTAACTAGCCAGAGAACTATGGTCACATTAATTCTTAAAATTAGTGATGCATGATATTTGGTAATAGGACAGAGAAGATGCTGGGCTAAATGAGGCCTCAGAGTACTACTTCCATTGCTCTTCTTGAAATGAATAAGGAGGGGGGCGGAGGAAAGGTGGGTGTTTTGGTAGAAACACGTGTTCTGTTCAAGCAAACTGTCATGTGTGCAAGGACAGTACAAGACTTCATCCTGACGTGACTGAGTCACCAGACACTCTGCAGAAAGCTTTGTCAGCATCTTAAACCCCCAAATTAAAGCCCTCATTTGATTTCCGTGTAATTAAAGCTTCCACATCTGGTATTCTGCTATCATTTGGCCTTCCCTCTGTTCTGCATGAGACCAAGGTATCCTGCTAAAAGAAAGAATCAAGTAATTATTACAGCTGTTCCCACAGACATGTAAAGCACTGTTCTCAGGTGACAGATTTTGTTAAATGATTGGATTAGAGTTGTTGTCTGTTACTATAAGCCTACCTTTCTCTTTCATGTAACATAGAATTAAAAGCTCAGTATAATCTCCAATGCACACTACTAAAACAAATCTCTTTTTTCTTTTTTTTGTCTAACAATTGGTAGTCTGGCTGTCAAATTAACAGAATCCCAAAGAGCACCTAAGGTGATATACAAAACTTTTGAGTTATTCTCAGTTTAGAAACAATTTTGCCTCTTTGCTGAGACAAGGAGGTAGGGGTTTTGGTTGTATTATTACAGTAACTAATATGAAACCTGTATAATTACTTGACATTTCTTCTGCTCCTACTGTTTATTCTCCCCACTTGAAACCACGTAGTTACAACATAACCACCTCTAAAACAGTCACCTCTGGTGTCACAAGCTGATAATAATTTCACTCAGGGAAGAAGCACAGGAGCCTATGAATTCTCACGTACTGCATCGTATACTCATGCAAAAGTATTTGGCAATAAATAATGAAGGAGAAATAAAATAAACATATCTGCAGAATTGCAGCTCAACAAAGTATTTTTTTTAAGTTTAAAGTTTCTAAAGTTACCAGCAGGATTCAGTAACTCTGTCAGGCACTCCATGTCTGTGTGATGAAGTAGGACCACACCCAGGCAGAAAAATCCTTTTGATAAGCTGCCCCTTGCTAATAGTAATACATTTGGGAAATGAATGGTTCCTTTTACATTGAGAGATTATATGTGTTCTCATTGGAACACCTTTTTATTCTTATTTTTTATTTTGCCTATGCTCTTCTGGGAATATTCACACCAGGTATCTTTGTCTCATAGCTTTGTCACTCAAGTCAACCCAGTGAGAGTTTTAATGGGACTGAATTCCAGATACTGTGGAAGAGGTTTTTAATGAACATCTATCAAACAAGCCATAATTAATGTCCAGATTGGATAAATTAGTAAACATAGGTTTAACTAAGAGGCATACTAAAAGGTTTTAATTTTAAACAATATTTCCTCAAAAGAGACAGAAAAAATCTCTTCCCTCTTCTGCCAAAAAACAGCAAGAAGAACATGTATGCACCCAGGCTTCATTTTCTACTGCTACAACAGAAAATTGCAACAGCAGTGTGTGAGCTGTTCCCATAGCTGGAGTGTGCTCCCACATTGGTAAGTGCCTTTCATTTTTGCAAGTAGCATGAGTACAAAGAACTTTTTTTTTTTTAACAGAAATGAAAGAATAAAGGGTATCATCACAATCTCTACCAGAGTAAAAGTTTGTCAGCTACACTGGGGAGAGGGATTAACTGACAGCAGAGCTACAGATAAATATTTCCTGAACTGCACACAGTGCTATGAAAGCATATGAGGAATATTGTGCTCTGAGAAAGAGAAAAAAAAAACCAAACTCCACCAAAGCCATTACAATGATTTGCTGATCTTAGGGACATGCAGCTCAGTTAGCCCTCTGTCAGAGTGCAACTCATTTCACTCTCACAAAACCTAAGTAACCAAACTTGTTCAATTGACAGAAGTTTGAGGTGGAAGTAAAAAGCCAGTGGTTTAGCATACAGCTCTAACTGATGATGGAGCAAGAAGGTTGCTTTTAGTTGCCCATAGTTACTGTCTTTGGATGTTAACTTTCATCATTGTTTTTACATGAGTTTACAAAGTTTTGGCACATGGACCATCCTTAGTTCCAACAAAGGCTCCCTTCCATGGTGACCCCTCCTCCGTCAAAAATTAAAATCCAGAGTTGATGAATAAATGGGACACAGGGACTTGTGTTGACCTTCAGAACTGGATGAAGTTCAGTGGTTCCTGAGACACAAAGAAAATCAGTGGGCCACAGTATCCTTAACAGCAGGAAATTCCTATGTCTGAAGTCATTGACGCTCTCATGAGGCTGCAGAAGAGTGGTGAATTGCAGCTGCATCATGGAAGAGAGTACACGACCATGCAAGATCATCAGCCTACAGCTGCAATTTGAAAGTAACTTGTAGGTGGTGCTATAAGCCAGAGAACAGCAATGGAACAATAAACAGTTTACTTTGTGTAAAGGGACGTAACCATGTAACTTCCAATTATGGGCTTTCACAAGCAACAATGCTTTTTCTCTAACGTGCATCTTCCACTGAAGAGGTTCCAGAAGTCTGCAGACATCTGGATTATGAAACTAGAGTTTTATAAGCACAAAGTTAATTGTATAGCCTTTCCTCGGGGCAAAGGATGATAAATGACATGGCAAAGCATTTCACTGTTGCAGAAAAATACACCCGCTCCAACCAAAAAAAATTACTACAGAGATTAAAATTCTGAAACAAACATAGATCTTAGAAAAAGGAGACTTAATGAGCTACCTCACTACAGGCAGCCTTTATATCTATGATTAATTTGATGTTTCGTCTCACATTTATTTTAGGAAGGGAAAAAAAATGACTGTAACTAACTTTCTAAAAGGTGAACATCAAAGCTTTAAAGGGATATTATTTCAGATCTTCAGATTTCTAGCAATGTGTGTATATGCATGGGTGAGCAATTAGCAACAGGCTTTAAGCTAAAGACTAATATTTTTAAAAGTCCTGATCTTTTAGTTACCAATTTAACATCTTCACTGGAAGCTGTTTTCTGAGGGTTAAAGGCTTTCTTCCCTGGGTTATGGACCCTAACATGAAGTGAAACCAAAACCCGAGTGGGTTGCAGCTTCCAGAAACCTCAATCAAAGTCCTAGGAAAGTCAAAACCACCTGTTTCATAACTTCTGTGTTGTCCTATGCTACCCTGAAGTTGTAAAGCAACAGGTAGTAAACAAAAATACTCTTCTCAGCTGAATTTTGTGTGCCTTTTCCAAAACATTGCCTTGTACAACAGAAAAGTGAAGCAGCCCTGAGGATCTGACAGGCAAGTGAAGGATGAAATCATTTTCTTGTGATGAACTGAATCTTTTGTGATAAAAACAACAACTCGGTTAAAAATGAGGCATGTATCACAAATTCACTTTTGTGATGCAAGTTAGGTGTTTATGCAACTGTGCTATCTCCAGGTTTTGGAGCTCAGGCCATCAGTATGCACCGCAATACACAAACAGTAGCTTAAACCCATCACTTGATGTATCCTAGTGCTCCTACCTTGTCTCTACCTTGTATCTACTAGCATAGATGAGTCACAATCACAGCAGCTGCAGAAGCTCGGAGAAGGGAAGGGAGGAAGAAGGAAATTTTATACAACCACAGACATCTGCATGACATGGCTGTAACTCTGCTGTTAGCAGCTATGGTATGGACCAAAAGCCATACCCCACAGAGAAGTGAGGAGGACAGAGAGCTCAACAAGTCTTTACTGAATTACCTTCCATAATAAATACAATAAAGCCACTGGGCTATATAAATCTCTTCATTCAGTCTGGGCTGCTAAAACTACTCTTTTGGTCTTTTGTTTAGCTATTTGGTTCAGATTCCAATAGCACCAGAATTTATCTTCTTCTCACACTTGTCCTTCAGATTTTCCATGGCATTTAACACAGATTTCCTCTCTAGGCTGAAATGTACTAGGATGGGATATGAAATTCAAGATCTGCTGGGAGAATTTAAGCATCTCAATCCAACATAACTCAGTTTTCTCACCAAATACTGACCTATCTGAAAAGCACTTAATGCCTGCAGATAACCTGAACGCTCGTGGTTTCTTTCAAACAGCCTTTCTTACTGCTCTGTGTTCACTTCCCTGGTCTACTCCTTTTCCCAGAGTATAGCATTGGTGTACGACCATTCAGAGCACACTTCTAAAGAGAAGAAGAATTATTCCCCCAGAGCACCAGGGATGATGTTATTAGAGGTCTGATTCCCATTGCAAGTACACTGCAACCTTAATAAACCATGTATTTGCACCAGGGGATTATGTCCATGAGTGCAGGGGAATGGACTCAATTAATAGTCTTTCTCTATCCCTGACTGCCGTGATCCCTACAACAATTCTGAACTGCAAAAAAAATGTAACTCCAGAATGAAAAATTGATGCTTTTTTCCCTTTCAAAACAAGTCTCTTCTTCTTTTTTTTTTTTTTTTTTTTTTTTTTTTTGTGGCTACACCAGATGCACTTTCATCACTTACATTTAAAGAGGACAAGCTAGTTATATTTCTCCCTTTTTTTGCCAGAGGCTTTGTATTTTGTGCTTGATGCCTCAGGACAGGGCTGATTTAAATCCACAAACTATGGTTGATCTGTTTTGCTTTTGCTGAGCAACAGCTCACAAAAATAATCCCTATGATCCTGACTGCAGCAATTGGGCAGGATTAGAAAGTCAAAGGTCTGATGTATACAGGCATGTACCTTCTTTGTCTTTAATCCTGTGTGCCTCCATTATCAGACAGTAATTCACATAATCTTCCCTTTAAATTCTATATAATTAACTCCTTGCATATTTTTTTTTCTTAGTGTAACTAATGTAGTTCTATCTCCTCTGCATGAATTAAAATATATTGAGAACTACTGCTGTGAAAATAAAGCAGTCCCCTTATGTTGTCTGTAGGGTGCCTGATCTGAAGAGCCTCTCAGGACTACGAGCTGGCACTAGTTAGCATCTTTCTGGCAGCCTCAGACAAGCTTCCAGTGGCAGAGTGATCTGAAGACTCACTGCTTTTCATACCCCTGGAGAGGTTCTCACTTTCTACAGTAATGCAAGGGCACACTGGTAGGGCAGGCAGGGAAGCTCATACTGCTAATGCCTCTGCTGTCTCAATCATGTAGATAAACAGCCCATTTCAGGATTCAGTGTCACCAAATTAATTGTCCAGAACACATTTTTAAGCTTTTCCATCTCACAAATTCAAAGTTGTCTAGCCCTTCAGTGAAAAGCTGCATTTTAAATTTGTACTACAGTGGAGTTAGCCAGCCACATGCACATGCAGAATTTTGCTCCTCAACCATAAATCTCCGCAGTAATGTCAAAATCAGTCATTTCCCTCGGTCTCCTTGGTCTTGATAAGTGTCTCCGTGTAGGAAAGTAAGACTTCACAGACTTAGACTTGTGCAGGTCCTAAAGCAACTTTTTTCTTGCATAGTGAAAATTCAGATAGAATTAAAAGTGTGGAGCATGCATAGAAGTTCTTCTGTGACAGTCAAGTGGCTCAGTCCTGTGGCTTTAATCACTGACCAGTTTTCATTTTTCCCAAACTACAAATTCTGTTTCTTCTGAGTTATCACAGAAACTCCTAAATTGTTTCTCTCAATCACAAGGGAAGCTGAGAGACCTCGAAACAGAAGCTATCTTTTCCCAGCTATTTCTATTCTTGTTGTCTTTTTGCTTTCTAAAAGTTCATAACCAATCTCTCAAACCAGAACATCATGCCCTGCCTCTAGTCACTCATTCACTCAGAGTGAAATTAGGCCTTTGAGCTGTAGAGAGTGAAAGATTCTTCCCCAGTCGTAGTCCACTTCTTTCACTCAACACATTCATCTTTTCTCAGGTTTCTCCCTCAGGCAGGTGATTCATACGTCTGCTTTTTCTTCTCCATTTTTCTTGTCGCCTGCAATTCCTACAGACCTTCTACAACTCCAGGCCTCAGAACATCACAGTTCCAGGCTGATGTAACTACAACTTGCCTTAAAGAACTTCACTGCCTTGTTACAATTCCGCCATTTTAAGAGTTAGAAGTATCTTCCTCTTCTCTTTTCATCATTGTTTTTCCTCAAGATTTCCTTTCTTCCCATTATTGGGCTCTGACAGCAGTATATCTACTTTATTCCATGTATTACAGCCAGGTATCATGTCTTAAAAGTCAAAAAGGGGGTGGATAGCTTTCTCAGCAGTATATGCCTGGGGAGGTAGCAAGGTAACCCTGTTGCACCTCTGTCACCATCTTTTATCTTTCAGTATGGGTGGGCTGTGCAGTGTCAGAGCTCCCCATCCAGTACACTGCTTCATTTGCTGATCTTAGAATCAATTCTAAGGAGGTAAGGAATAAGATATTTTTAATTTAAAAAAAAATACTCCTTTTTTTTTTGTTGTTAAAATGAGTTGTCTGTTCCATATGATATATCTTCTACTAGCTTTTTAACAGGAAAGGTGAAGAACCCATCTTCTGTTTCACAGTATTTCTTCAACTGGCACTGTAGATCTTGAGGATTCAGGGTCTGCTGGAAGGGTAATTTAGTGTAATTGGGGTATGTGTGTGGGATCTTGGTTGGAGGAAAATGGACACTGTTATCAGGAACTGTCCTTGAACCATGGAAAGAATGAGAAGGAAGAAGAATGGTGGAGAAAAGGCAATGAAGCAAGAAGATAAAGCAGAGCAAAGTAGAGAAAAACAGGATGTGGGGGGTACTGGGTGAGTTAGCAACCAATCATGTAGTAGATTTAGGCATGTGAACAGCATGTGGGTATCGCATGTATCCCATCATTATTGTTGTTGCTGTGCGTGATCAGTGAAGCTTGCTCTATATAACCAAGGGATGTACTGATAATAAAGGTCTTTGCTTTATAACTCCCGGGGAGTTGCCAAAGTCCATTCTCCCCCCGCATATGTGCTTATTTATTTTTATATTAAATGATCTAAATAATTATGAATGTATCAGAGCACTAGAAAAAAATAATCCCTCTTACTAGCAAAAGATGGCAGAAATAATTTAAACATCAGTAAGGAAGAGGAAAGCATGAAGTATCCCTCAAACTTTGTTAAGTTAGCCATCACGATAACCACTTTTTTGATATCCTATGGTGCCACATCACACTCCACACACAAAAAAAAAAAACCCAGTTCTCTGGGGATCTGTGTGCTCTTAGTACAATTTTGACTGAACTTGCTTCCAATGACACAAACCATCATCTGGTTATCTACAACAGCTACAAGGGCAATCTTTGTTCAGAAGGCAAAAACTAAGTCCAAACATTTCTTTCACCAGTCTATGCAGAGAGAATGACAGGTTTATCCAGATTTCTCATCTTTCTAGGGTTTTTTTATTTTTTAATCTTACATCCTTATCCATTAGAAATCTTTCCCTTTGATAAAAGGAAATATAGTTCCATTGTTTTACCCACCTAGACTGGGGATGAATTACCAGCACTGAGGTAACAACACATAAAGGATGGATGTCTGTACCTACACTGCCACCAGTATTCGAACTCAGACCGATGAGCATACAATTTCTTCAGCACTGAACACAGTTACAGAAACATCACCTCAGCAGAAAGAACTTTTGAGAAAATAGACCTGGTACATATTGTGAACTGGCATTTGACTGGGCTCTCAGGCTCCATCCTAAACACTTGGATTTAAGGTACATCTGTATCAGACTACAAATGATCTGAGTTAGACTCCACTGGACAGATTGTGGCCAACATCAGCCTATGTAAACATCATCTTCCCATGTAAGCAATTTTTGTGGTTGTGTTGGATATAAAGTGGTGTCATACAGTCTTTAAATGAAAGACGGCAGCGAAGGAGATAACATCCACTGCAGGATAATGGGGATTGATACACTCCAACCAGCTCCAAATGTATTTTCCTAAAACATCAGGAGTGGAATTTGAACCTCTGAAGTCACAGCAGTTACAGTTGGGTTCAGTCCATCCTTTAGCCATCAGTTAGCGTACATATTCCTAAAAAAAAAAACCCAGGAAAAAAAAATTAAAAAAAACCCAAACTCAGGAGCCTTTTTTTTTTCCTTCCATCATCTGTAACTTTTCAGTTTGCTTTGCTTGGTGTCATGTGAAGTCTATATGTTTCCTGAACTTGTTTTCTTCCTTTGGGAGTGAATACATGATTTCCTGATGTTTATCCATTCAGGAGAGTTCTTCCAAAATTGCTGAAGGATTTAACCATACAAATCTCTTTGATTCTCACAAAGCATCTCTAGATGCTTTTGAAAACTCTACAACCCCAGTCCTACAATAAGTCTGCTTTGTGTTCTGTTGTGTTTTTATTTTACAATTGTTCTACTGAACTGGCTTACAGGCAAAAATACTTTCTGAGGAGCACATTTTAAGGAACTCCGGAGAATATGCATAAAATTCATTGTCTTCTGTGAGGTGATGGTAAGCACTCACAACAGAATATTTATGCATCTTATGCTCTCCCAGCTGACGCTCAGGTATGTTAGAATTCAGGAAGCTGACTGAGAAGGATCAGCAGAATCCAAGAGTGAGCAGGAGAAATGTTTCAGTGAATAGCTTTAAATCTCTTCTCATAAATGAGAGGAAACGGTGAACTCTTTGGAACAGGGCATTAGCCACATTCAGTTTATTCGCTGACACACGGTGGGGCAGCATTTTGGATCAAATTTACCCTGCTGAACACACTGAATTCCTCAGCTCTCCCGAGTATTTCAGAATAGTAATAGAGAGGAAGCAGGTGAGGTGAATCATAAAAGATCAGAAAAGGCCAAATCACTGTACTTACCATTCAGCTTTCCTACATTTACACCAAGTAAGGTTGTAGCATCAATGGCGAGGGCTAAATGCTGACCAGGTGTGGTGGGATTGAAAACTGAAAGATCTCAAGTGGGACCATCCACACAGAGTGCCCAGTATGGAACATGAAGAAGCTTTTCATTCCTCTGTGTCTCAAGCTTAAAAAAATACATTGATTGAGAGAGTTCAGCCTAGCCTCCCTGGAGTCAGCTAGACTGGCATAGCCAAACTCACGATTAGGTCTCTAAGGATTACAATTTTTCTCCCCCTTGAGACATAACTGTGTTTTATCTCCAACAAAGCAACATCCTCTAGTACAGGCTGTACATTTGTGAATGTTTGAAAATTGCTTATTATATATAAAAAAATAAAAAAACAAACATCAAATGAATGTCCAAATCATTAACTTAACTCAACAGGGTTAAAATAAAAAAATGCATTACAAAAATATACCTACACCAGTCATTTGGGCCTAGAAAATCACAACTATCAGGCTATTCAGCTACTGCAAACAATTCCCACTGACACTCTCCCATAGTATTTTAGGCAATAGAACAATATATGAACTTAAATATGTTAGTTTTCCGGAGAAAGATTTTAAGAGGGTTTCTTTATTCAAGAAATACTACGCCCTGTGTCAGTTAAAATGGTATGCGGGGGTAGGTGAAAAACAAAGATGACAAAAGATTGCAAGTAAGAAAATATTCCGGTACCTCAGCCTGAGGAGGCTGTAATTACGAAGTGAATCACCATGATTACACACTGAATACCTACATCGTTACCTACTTTTTGAAGTGATTAACTGGTTGATCAGATGAGCAACTTTCCCTTAAAGTCTAAATTTTCTGTAGGCTAAACAGAACTAATTCAGCAACTCCGAATAGTCTGAGAAACAAATTCATCTGGCAGCATTAAAAGTAATACAAAGTCTGAAATGGCAACTTGTGTTGATAGGCTTTTTAAAAATAAAATCACTTCTTACTTCAAGGTCACAGCTTGTATTTTACCTTTTACAGCTCATATGAATTCAGCTTGATTTTTCTTTTTTCCATCTTCCTCCCAATTTCTGGTAAGGATTTGTCAATCAACTCTGTTTCTGATCTCCCAACTTAAAATAAATCCATGGAAATGAGTAACAATGAATCTAAGGAAATTATCAGCAAGTGAAACCAACAAGTAGATGACTGTCATGGAACACTGACACACATTCCCACCCCGACCCCGGTCAGCTAACTGTGATCAAAGAGAGAGCAGATCAATTGTAAGGTCATTAAAAGGCAAGAGAAACATAAGAGATATTGATGTAAGAGAAAACAAGCTAGAGCAGTCTAACTGGTAATACAGTCACTTTAATGGAAGGACTATTCAAGTGGGACAAGGCCCACCGTATGCCCTCAAACTCCTACAAGAGACAGAGGTCTCCTACTATTAGTGTACATGCCCAATTAACTACCTACTCAGCCACTCATCTGCAAATGACCTGAACTTTGTAATTGATCCCAGTGGGACCACCACGGTTTCCCCATTTGTGTGCAATTATGGAATGTTTCATTATGGCATTCAGCTCTCACTCGCATGCTGCAAGAACCCATTTTATGCTACAAAATGCTTTGTGATACTGCTGTTAAAATATATTCATGTGAATTGACATTTTGTGAAGTAGAATTCTTAATAGACAACCAGTTGGAGTGAATTAATTTTACCCAATTCAACTGGTATCTGTTACGATTACAAAACCAGCTCGGCTTGCTATAGAATTCTCTATTGATCTACTTTCATCTTTTAAGAGGGGTAAAGAAGGAAAGGAGTTTAAAGGTACCTTATTTTCTTCCTGATTACAGTTGAGGGCAGGAGCTGAGCATGGCTCTCACTATATGCTAGCTTCAGTAACTAGTGTGTCAATAAAAGGAACAAAACGTAAGAGCACTTGCAGTCACTTATTCCATAGAAATAATGATTAGCAGCTATAGACAGTTACACTATTAAAAGTGAAAAAAAAAACCCCACAAAACTAAATTGAGGTACATTCAACCTACAGGTCAATTTATCACAGCATACTCAGAGTAATTCTAGGACTCTCACATCATAGCTAACATCTGAGATTTAAACTTCAGTTTAACAGACTACTTTGATTTAAATGGTATTTCCAATGTCACTTTCAATACAGTTATGACAAGGAAATGAAGATTTGTGTCACAGATGTACTCTTTACAGTAAAAGAAAAAGATACACAATGATCCTGTCTTCCAAAATACAATTGCAAATTTAATTGCTTTTCTGAAATCATCCTCAATTACGTATTTGCAAATTCTAAACTTGCATGCTCTGAAGGCATTAAGGTAGTAAAATAAACTCATTATCACAGCTTCAGGAAGACTGCAATGGAAAAAGAGATCCTATGATGAATATCTGCCAGTAACAGGTATAATGAAGCCAGTAAGGATTGAAACTGGCCAGGGAATAAATACTAACAGATTGGTTCATATTTTCCCTGCTGCACGTCTCCATGACAACGTATCTTGAAAGAGAATTTGTACCTACCCATTTCCTAAAAGAAGGTCAACAGCAATTTATCTACATAACTGTCTGCTATAAGACTGACACATTTTATCAGCCTCTTCTTTTAACAGTGTGGTATGGTAGATACAGTTATAGTCCTTTTTGCCAGTATGCCAAGACTAGCTTTTGGCAAAGCACAAGAACTATTGCAGAGTTGCTCAGAGAGGTTTAAAAACAAGCATATACTAATCTAATTACTCATCTACATGAGAAAGGAAAACTCTGCCCTGAGAAAACCACCAACCAACCAATTTTCATGTTAAAAATGGCCAGATATTATTCAAGTCCAAAATGTAAAAGAACACATATGGGTCGGAATCAGATCTGAGTTCAATGTTGGTTTTCAACAGTCTTCTGATGTTACAGCAGTAGCTAGCAATAAAATGTCCCCTGCCAACAGACATGTCACATTTCATCATACTGCTCAGAGCTTCCATTTGTATTTTACTAATACACTTATTTTCTTTTCATAAGCAACATGATTTACAGTAGATTTGGGGCATGATTCAGTAGATACAGGACTTGATTACATGGGACATCAGTACAAATGAGGGAGATGTGAAATTTATTGCTCACGAGGTACTTTACAAACTAAGTCTTGACATGGGTAGAAATTTTAGCAGTTAAACTCCAGTCAGTCTTTTTGAAACACGTATAAACTCCAGTATTTTGGTAATTCAAAATTCATTTAAGGTTGGGTACAGAGTTAAAGAGTTTTCCCTGGCATGAGACATCATTCCTACTGTGTAATAAGTCTCTGTTTCAAAGTAAGAGATAAATACCGAAAAAAAAAAGTTATACGCATTTTTTATTCCAGGGGAAAAAAAAAAAATCATTAGTATGAAATATTTCAGATCAAATAGTTTATTTGAGTTATAAACCACTAAACAGATACTCTTGGAACAGAAATTGGTGTAAGTAATACCAAGTAAAAGCAGTCCTACCTATACCGGGAAAAAGATCCAGCCTATAAGAATGCTGAGGCAGAGCTGAGTTGAGTCCCATCTTTATAACTGCCCAGTAGAGAGATACTGAACATTACACAAATGTGAATGTGCAAGTAATTGCCTGGAACCTTTCCTCCAAAGAGAGAACAAATAATGATCAGACTCAAGATCTATGGAAAGGATAGAAAAAGTCTCCCACTGGTTATGTCGGACTCCTCTTCAGGCCTGTAGTGTTTGTTTCCATGCACCCCAAGCTGTTCTGCAGATTTCCAGCCTAACTAAACTTCTAAGCATGAATTACAAGGGAAATTGGAATGCAGTCAAATATTACTAGCTCTCCAGAGGTGAAATTCACACAGATAAGAATATGCTGATTTCCCCTAAATTGTGTAGATTCAAATGGTAATGTTTTAAAAACAAGAACTCTTGTTTTCAGGCCAGGTGAGAGAGGGCAATGTTAACAAACTGAGCCTGTTCCAGCCTCACAAAACAGAGAATCACTCGGTTTGTAACACAGCCAGTGGTAACAGAAAGTAAAAAGGATCACTGTGGAGTTTTGTGGTTATTTACAATCTGTTTTAAACAATAAGTTAAATACAGATGCAATTTTCCAGTTTAGCCACAGAAAGACAGCAGTGTATTGTCCAGAAGTAAATAATGCTTATTAAGATCTTTTCATTTTTCTTTCTTATAGTGTGCAAACTGACACTACTTAACATTTAACACAATATATTTATGTATTTTTGAGCTGATGTTTAACTTCTGAGACCATGTAGAGGGCAATAGGAAACCCAGACTCCTTCCAAATCCTGCATTTCTGGGACTGTAATGGAAGCAGAGCTAATGAGGATGGACTGAAATCCAGCAGATGCACCCACTTCTTACCACTTCTGCTGAATACACAAAGTAAAATACCTCAATTTTTCTGCTGCCAGAAAAGCTCTGAGATATAGCAGCGTCTGGGATCCTTTTGCTCGACCTGGAATAATCCTTTCACTTTAATGCAAATGTGGACTATTTCTATAAGGTTTCTAAAATGTCTCCTTAAAAAAAAAAAAAAAAAAAAAAAAAAAAAAAAAAAAAGCTTTCATTTTTCATTTAATTTCATTCACATTTCATTTTTCAATGACCCAGCAGTAATGCTGAAGCAACATTTCCCCTCCTAATCTCATTATTTTCCTTTTACTCTTCAGTATTTCCTCTTCTTGTAGAAGTTTCATTAGCTTAGGAGTGTGTTTCAAAGATGCTTCTTTCACTGATGTTATTCTTGTATTTTTTTTAATTGAAAACACTAAAGATGTATTTATACAACAGCCATGCACAACAGACAAAACAAATTAATCGGGGGAGAAAACAAACTAAAATTTCCAAAGGCTCTGAGTGTTGGAGCGTTAGACAGTGAAAACATACAAGTTGTTAGCATGACTGATTTAAAGGTACTTCGAGTTCTCAAATCAAGCAGCTTGAAATAGGTTATTGCTCTCTTAGAAACAACAATGATAGCAGAACCAACCAGATGTTGTTTCCTATGGCCTTGGGGCCATCACCACTATCCTCATTCTTAGTAATAGCAGCAGCTCCATAATTTTTTGTGGTAACTCCATAGGAAGACAGCCAGTGCAGCTGGGTGATGCCAAAGAGAACACAGCCAACCTGAAATCTGTCAGTATTGCCGTCCATGGGAGAACCCCTTGGGGTATTTCTCCCCTTTACTCAGCCACCAGTTTCCATGGCATGTACAGACACTCTGAGATAATTCAGCTCAGTGCAGTTAATGGGTTCATAGGGTATTAGAGGAGAACTGAGCAGACAGTGCAATAGCACACCCATCATTTCTTCAAGTTGACCATTAATACCAGAAAGTTCAGTAAGGAAAGCTCCACCCCCTCCCAGTCCATTGAGTGGTACCGAAATTTTTCACTTCCCTGTTTTTGGGGTTTTTTTTTTCCATTTTAATGCAGAGAAGAAAAGTAAACCACTGCAAGACTGGTATCTGTCCTGAAGGATGATAGTAACACCTGAGAAGAGATCCCTATGAATATCCATCTGCCTTAGGATGGGTCTGAGGAAGAGGAGGACAGGCCTGGACAAACAGTTGCTGATGTATTTCAGTTATGACAAAAGTCTTTCCCTCACCCCAGGAGTATCTGGCTTGTTCTTCCGAAAACCTGAAACCCACTAGGGCACCCTGAAGACAGTGGCAGCTCCTTTTTGATCTCTCATAACTCTTCCATTCCTTGGATGGTCTGTTCATTGAATAAGCAAAGCAGAACAAGCTGTCACAGCCTCCTCCTATTTTCCTAGCTTTCTAAAACAGTTGAAGCCTTGCGCTCACGTCTATTCAAGAGCATGCGGACATGGGAGGCACAACAGGGGGGAGTGTCTTTACAATAGATTCATCTTGGATTAATCAAAGTGAAAAGTTGTATACATCCAGCGGTTTGGGGTGCTTTGTTGTTCTGGTTTGGTTTGGTTTGTTTTTCAGAAGAGTCTCTAATAGGATAAATTTCAAAGCTGTGGATGTGAGTTACCATGTTTTCTTCCAAGCATGGCAAAAAGGGCCATTGTGCAGGGCATTACAGGGCTCCCTGCCAGCCTGTTCTGTTTCGTGCTTCTTGGCCAATTAGTCTTGCGATGCCTGCTCCAAACAGGTTACCAATGAGCTTGTTCATTTAGCATCATTTCTGTATCTCATTTTCCCTATAAAAAGAATCACTTGTTTTTATGCTCTGGAGCTGGCAATTCAGAGACAAGAGATGAAAGCGAGGAGGAGGAGAGACACACAAAAATACATCTGCACCACCTCCATGCTTGTTCCAATAGATATCATTAGGGAATATCTGCCAGGAGAGGGTCTGTACCAGGAAGTTGAGAAGCAAAGTGAGCTAGCAAGGGGCTGTCCAGCCCTTGAGGACACACACAGAGGCAGCTGCCACCACTCGGTGAGCTGTAGCCCACACTGTATTTACACTAAAGGAAATGTGTGTTTGCAGAACTTATCAGTGACTTTGGTCTGAAGAAGGACATGGTCATTTATTTTAATCATAAAAACTGGATATTGCCTTTCTGGGGTGAGGGGTGGGGGCAGGGTGGAAGGACTGAGGCATTTGTTTTCAACAGAATAACTGCATTTAGAGGTGAAGTTTATGTCGTGTACCATGTTCCCCAAGTAATTTGTGATCAAGATCTAGACCAAGAATTTATAAAAATTACACACTGGAAATTCAGAAGGGCTTAGGAAAGGAGAAACAAGTCTGCTATGGAACCTAATAATAAGAGATGCTTGCAAGTTTGAGAGTCACTTAACAATGTGAAGCTTTTGCAGACTTTTGAGATAAATAGAAAGGAAACAAAGTCAGTGCTCCCTACTCCAGTATTCTCTGTTGCAGAACATTAGTCGGGTCATCAAAGTGAAAAATTCTTGAGTTACGTCTCTCCTAAACAACCCCTGTGCATGGTAATATTTCAGTTATGAAGACATAGTACTGAAAGGCTTAAAAGCTTGCTAGAGTGGCCAGATATTCCTATCTTTTATTGACTGAATTTTCCTGCCTGCTGTTTCTCATTTCAGAATCTATGGTTATCACAGAAAAATGTCTACTTCCTCTTTCTGCTCTGCACTACATATCACAAAATAAATTGTAAAGTTTGTCTGGGCAAGTATTTACCTCTTCTTTTCCATCCCACTCCCAAGGAATCTCTTTGATGACTGCTATAAGCCTGATGAAGTGTTTGCCTCATATATTGTACTGCATCAAATTTACAGGATGTGCTGAAATACAGATATTAATACAATCTGCTCTAGACACCTTCTTAGTTTTTTGGGGGGATCTTTGTAGCCATGTAAGAAAGTAGCTAAGAAACTGTACTGCCTCTATCACAGGGGTCCACATAGTGTCAAGTCTTCTGCCAACCACAGTCTCCACTGCCACCACACTCCTCCTAGCCACATACACATCCATCCAGGTTGGCAGCCACTATCCTAAAAAGGTTCCCAAATGCTCTCCTGCTACAAAGAAAGCCTATGAGACAGCTCTGGAGCTGGGTGGAAGATGAAACCATGTCCATTAGCTCCAAGGTCAGAAGCAAGTCTGCTTACCCTACTAATTCTCTTCAGCTTAAAGAATTCCAATATGCAAATTGTAATTAGAAAGAGGTGTTAGCCCAGAAATATTAGCAATAACATTGCAAACACACTGCATATTAGTTTAGACAGCACTATTCCAATAGCATAATTACTCCAGCATCTTAGTTACGATGGGCAGAGTTGATGAAATCAGTTGTTGGCCTTGCTGAGGTTACAGTGAATCTAACAATTTTTTCTGTAGCAGAACCAGGGTTGTGCAAGGACAACTCAGTTGGCTGTCAATGGATAACAAGCTGTGAGGGTAAGAAAGTATAGCCTAGGAGCAAAGATGAACAGTTGGCAGCAGGGTCTGTCTGAAGTTCACAGCAATCGAAATGTGCCCATGACCATAACAATTAAATATAAACATTAGGACTTGGCTCAGCTGCAATTGAATTTCTCAAATGCATCCTACTCACAAGCCTTCTTATACTTATAAGTACATATAAAATGCTAGTAAACTGGTTTATTACCCAGAAACACATAGGATAAGTGACTCAGCAGAAACAAAAGCCCTGCTTTTAATTATTGCTATTGAGCTAAGATTTACCTCACAGTCCTTGGAGAAGATTTTGTACTGTGAAGTCAATGAAGACACCAGGTTATTTTTTTCCCAAAATGAAAAGATCAAATCCCTGTTTTAAATGAAAAAAAAAAAAAAATAAAAAAGCATTGCAATTTCAAGACCAGTACAATTTGTACTTATAAGATGTGAGCAGCACGAATTATGACTGTGATATTAAGGAGTTCTGGTCCATCTACCACTCTTTCCTCAAGAGCAACTTCAATTTCCATCTCCATTCAGGTTAAAAAAAAGACTGAATTAGAAGCATGTTTCTTCTCCAATTCCATTTTCTTCAAAACAGAACAGTGTAGTTAAAAATGTCTTGGACAAAGGGCAAGGAACTATGTATAGCTAGAGCAGAGTCAGCAGTATTGATCGTAGCATGAAAACATACACTTGAGTTTTAAAATAGAAACTGCATGCCTGGATATTAGCAAGAAACTACTTACAGTCCTTTTCATTCCCTGTGTAATGCACAGAATTGGGGAAAAAAAATACAAAACAAAGTATGTATTCCATCTAAAGTGTTGTCTAACCAAAGAAATAAGGAAGTTTTTTTCACATTGAAGCTCCTTAAGAAGTCAAATACCTCCTAAGCATCCAAAACTAAGGCGTACACTTGCGAGAGTGATCCTTCTCTATTAATCTATATTCCACTGGAGACTTAAATCTGCAGTGCAGCTGTATTTTAACAAGATGCTGCCTGGGAACAAAGTAGCCAAGTCACAGCTTCATTGTACATACACTTCAGCAGTCACTTCTACACTAAACAGCATGTTTTCTTCTCAGGTAGTTATCTACTGTCTCCTGCTTCTTAATTATTAATTGCTTAAGCTCCAGCCAGCACCTGCTTAGCTTCTGCAGTGTTAGGCCATTTTGTGTTTTGTGCAAAGATCATCAATGGCGTAAGCATGCTGATCACTAGCCAAAGTTACTTACTAATTGGAGGGGGGGTTTGAGTACTCTGTCATTTCCTCTGCACACGTGCAGCAAAGAATCTTTTTTTAAAGGCCCAAACAGTAACATTTCAACCTTGCTTTTATTGTTTTCTTTTCATCAGGGTGAAGAGCGTGCCTGTATCAGCCTTGGTGCATCCTTACGGCCCAGGGTCTATTTCACGTTTAGTTTGCAGTTTGATGTTTATGTTCTTCCACACAGAATCCACACCTACAGCAACAACAGTGTTCCACACTGAAGTAACTGCAACTGACTGGATCATGTCTTTGAGTGTGGATCCATGTGTTGGTAAGCTCCAGGTAACGTGTGACACCAAGTAGCTTTTATAACTGTCTACTGCGGGTAGCCAACTATACCCCAAACAGCCACACAAGTTATTTTCTAATCTCTACAGAAATACAAGTCTTCAACACTGGTCACTCAAAATCTGACATGTTTCACAGCAGCACCATCTAAACATCTAGAAATTACAGCAATTGCTGCCATAGAGCAAACCATCAGTACTGTTCGTGCTTAACTTTCCATGTCCGGCTTTTCCACAGTCATAATATACTGGTCCTACCACAGGCCACTGGCATACACATAAACCTCAGACTCAGACTGCATAGAACGAAAGCAGATCGTGAGCTGGTGTACGGCATGGTGACTGGGATGGCAGGACTGTGTACCGCACCGTGGGGAGAAGTAAATTGTGTGGCATCAAATGCTGCTGCCATGGGGGAGGTAATGGCTTGGCAGGCAGGACTAAAGTGAGGTGCATGGCACAGCAGTTTCCCTCTGGGGCAGAGGAGACACAACACACCTTTGGAATGCAGATGTTACATTCAGAAACATGTTTTACACATTTTGTCTGGTCTCCTATGGAAAAAGGAGAATGTACATTTCCAAACAGAAGACTAAATTGAGTGAATATATTCCTGTAAACTATACTCAAATAGTATCCGCATCAGCAAAGGCAGAATTAGCAATTATTTTCCCACAGTTTCAACTTTAATTGCTCACATTTTTTTTCTGTAAAAGGTTTCCCCAGGAAATTCAGAACTAGTTGTGACTAGTGTGCCGCAAACATAGCTCAAGAGAGCATCAGAGGAGAGGCTAGTTCACCGATAGCTCACAAGAGAAAACACCTCTATCTGCAGAATTTTATCACGAGTTCTAAAGTTTAAAGAATTTAATACCTCACTTCTGTAGTACCTAAATTAAAATTTCAGCATGTCACCCTCTGGTGGTTACTAAAAGCAAATAGCCGTGGAACACCCGGACTTTTCCAAGCCTTTCAAGCCACAGGGTAAGCCCGGCAGGCAGACCTGACCGCAAGGTCGTCCTCAGGGGAACAGCAACTCATCATGGCAGAAGACACAAGCATGGCAGTGACGAGTCCCTTCCTCCTTGTGTGCTGGTGTAGGGCTGTCACTGCTCCTCAAAACCCCGGAGAAGAAACCACTGCGAGCACCAGCGCTGCCACAGGGCCAGGGAGGGCCCTGCCTGCGGAACTTTCCCTGCGGGTTCCTACCTGGGGAACTTTCCAGAAACCTCCAGCTGCCGCTGGGGAGTAGCCAGTCCATGCAGGGCTGTGGGCACAGAGCTGAGGGCTGTTGGCCAGACTTGGTGTCACGTTGTCATGGCACAGGGCTGGTTGTCGACCTCTCTGGCTGGCATGGCCCCATCCCTCAGTGCCATGCCTGGGCCACAGCCTGAAAGTCTGCAGGCACTCAGTGCTTATCTCGGGGCACTGCCAGCATCTGGGGCATTTGGCATATCTTGATTCTCACACTTTGGTGGCAGCCTGGGCTACTGGAGGAACTCAAGGGAGTACTGGTTACAGGACAAGGGGCAGCTGCAACTGGTGAGGACACCTCAGGGTTTGGGTGGCACCTCAGGCTACCAGATAACATGCCCCCAGCTCCCTGCTCTGCAGCAAGAAGAGCAGCAGCCAGAAGCAACCTAAACTGAGTGGATGTCTCCAGCTCAGTCGTTTCCCTTCCTCTCTCCCTGCGGCGTTACTCGGTTGCCTTTCGCCTCCCTCTAAGGAGCGGCTGCGCCCGAGGCGCAGCGGGAGGCCAGGAGCCGCCGCCGCGGCCACGCCGAGGGCAACGATTGCCGGGCGCGAACCCGCCCCCGCCTCCGGTGCTCGGCTCTGGAATGGCGGAGAGCCGGGCCGGGCCCGCGGCTGTCTGCAGGGAGCGGAGGAGGGGTGGCTGACGCCTGGGCGACGGATTTCAGGCCCGTCCCTGCCCCAAAGAAACATCCTCGTCCTCATTTTGTATCCTGGCCTAGAGGCAGGATTGAGGGGATATTTAAGCTCCATTTGTTACTGAACGTAGTGAGCCTTTGGGGATTTGGGTCAGGGAGAGCCTGTAAACCCTTTACTCAATCCCATTTGTGAATTACACTAAAGCATGGGTTTAGCATCCGTTTGCAGCTTTAATGAAGTTTTAACTGATGTAGTCTGCCTTTCATTAACTTGGATGAACTTGCTGGAGTGACCCTGGGTGGAGAACTTCAGAAGACACTTGGTCAAGTCACTTGAGAGGCCTCTGGCACAGCACAAACCACTCTTTCCCAACTGCCACACAAATCCTCCACTCCGCGAATATGCTGCTGCCAACCCTCGAATCCTCCTGGCTGAAGGCATAGGGACTACTGCTTCCCTTCCCCTCTTACAGAGACAAAGCTCATCGGTAGCTGCTGAGCTACTGAGCCTCACTGGGCTACCAGTGAAAACCAGGCATTGTTCCTGAAAATATGCACAAATATTATTTAAAATCTGACTTAGACTTGGTCTGTTTCAACAACCGCTTTATAAAAACAAAGTATGTTCTCTACATAGTATTATTTTTTAAAAGCTTGGCACTTAGTACTTGCAAAAGCACCATGTCCTCTGCCAAGAATTTTTTACTCTCGTACTACAGTGGTAACCAAATCTAACAAAGCACGCAGAGCAAAGACTCTGAGATTTACCCAGTTATTTGACAGGCAGAGGAATTGCCTCATTTTTGCCTTCTGTTTTAATAACAAGCCGCTCTCCTCACTTCCCTGGATGGAACAGGCTGATCTCATCAAGTAAACTATTTTTCCACTCAAGCATCTTCCCAGTCAACTTGGAGTGAGACCATAATGCCAGGATGGGTTCTTTCATGGTATGAGCATTAAAGAAGATCCCTGATGTTGCTGCTCTGCACCTGTAACAGCCTTATTGTTGTCAGCAGGGCAGGCAGTGTCTAACTGCAGCTGGGATGTAACATAGCACCAGCACTTACTGCATAGCTTATGGCATTGTGCTGATGCAACAGCTGCCCGCTTGTAATCTGTAGCCCTGTATCAGATATTGCCACTGTTAGTAACAGACCATGTGCTTTGCAACAGAGTTTGCAAGGCCTCAGCACTGAGTCGTGCCAGGCTTGCTTTGGCTGAACATTTGCTGACCTGCCTGCAAGTTTTCTTTTAACTTGGCTTAGCTGCAACAGCATTTTTTCTTCCGATCACATGTTGATGATTTGTTTTTACTTCTGCTTAGCCTTGCAGGGTGCCACTGTAGTTGTATACAGACAGGAATAACAAGTAGCTGTTCTGTGCAGAACAAGATACTTAAACCAACATAATGATGTAATGTGGAGAAATCCAGACCTGGGATGATAGCAGAGGCTTTGAGAGGTGGAGACACGGGATGCTGAGGGAAGGAGTACAGGCACAAGATGAGGCATAGGCTTGCCACTGGAGACCCCACAGCTGTAAACAAATCAACAATTGTTTTCCATTAAAAAGACATACAGAGCTAGACAAAACCACTTTTTTTTTTATTGATAACAGAAAAAGAATAAGTTTCTAACGTATGCAAGATACATCACATACGGTAAATTTGGATATCATGCGGAGTTACAAACCAGTTACGAAACATCACATTCCTCCCAGCAAAAGACCCCGTGTGCTGGTGACCAGCCTTAGCATCCCCACCAGTGAGATGAAGCCACCAAACTGAGGACCTCAAGAAGCAGTGTCAGGGTGAGCATATAAAAGAGGAAAGAAACTAGGAAGTGTGAGTATAACAGTTTTAATTAAATATTTTATTATTATTATTGCAATTCTTTCTATAAAGAAGGGTTTTTTTTTTTCTTTTTCTGTAGTTTTTCTGTAATAATTGAATCTGGACTAATAATGATTCTCTGATTAAGATTTCAGTTACACTTGTCACAATACACAACAGCAGCTATCAAAAAAAATGGGGAGTTATTACAGTCGTCCAGCACTCCTGACCGCAAAACAAGTTCAGCTGTTTGTTGGGAACATAACTACTACATAACTAATTCCTAAACCCTAAGGAAAGATGAACCAAAATGAGCACACACTCACTCATCGGGGGGGAATCTCCCACACGAGACTGTCCAGGATACCACTCACCCAAAAGGAGGGGAGCGGAGTGTGAGGCTCACCAAATCCATGGAGACTTGCTCAATCCTTGGAAGTGCCCTTGGACTGTGTGTCCAACTGCCAGGCCCATTGGTCTCTGAAGAGCCAAGTCAACTGGTTCTTAGGCCGGGCCCCATTTCTACCCTAGTCGAGGGTGCGCTGTGATAGTTCTAACTGGTTGAGGGGGGGAGCGCGGACAAAACAGGATGAGGGTCCAGACCCTGAGGCAACATTTCATCACTGTGAGGTGAAGCCTAATGGCTGAGGCACAAAACTGCTCCGGCACACCCTGGTTTTGCCTTTTTTGGGGGGGAGGGGCTGCATCTGCAACAATACTAACATTTTTTTTTGCTTTCTGTATATGATTTCTTTCTCCTTTCTTCATAGAGAAGATTTTGAGGGTAACGTTCTTTAAGCCTGCTCTGCATTGTCGCAGTAGTGTTCAGTGCGCACTCAGAGTTAGCGATGCAGGATGAAGGTTCTTGCTGCTTGATGAGGTTTCAGTCTACAGATCACTTTTCTTGAAGAAACTACAGGGAAAAAAAACATTACTAAGAAGAGAATTTAACACGATTTAAAAGTTGTCATGGTAATGCACTCTTACATGTAAATTAGTCTATGAATTTAGGCAAATGATAAGAGCTGCCAACTGTTTAAGGATTTTGTAAAAGTATTTTTTTGTAGGCAAGATTGCAAATGTGGCAATTATTTTTTTTAAATCTACTTGTTCTAAAAAGGATGCATTTTTTAGTAGCAGAATAGCAGATTATTTGTTGAATTCAAGATGTTTCTGTATTTCTTTGAGAGAATCTCCGTATTCTTGTAAACTCTCCCTAGCTTCCCCCTTCTATGGATTTATATTTATATCCTGGGTGAACTTGTACTCTGTGATGTTAGAAAGCATGGCTAAAACTCACGCGGTTGTTTCGCCTTCCCCGTGGGGAGGGGGCAGGAAAGGAACAAAAGAGTTTTTTTACAAGCATTTCTACTAATTGCAGTAACACCTTTAAAATAAAGGTTAAAAATAATTCAACAGTCGACACTGTGATGAACTTTAATCACAATGTCAAGGTTTCTGATGTGCGGAACCTATTGCAAATGCTGACTAAAAATACCAGTCCTTAATAATTAACACAGAGCTGGACTTACACCAGAGCAGTATACATTTCTGCAAGCTGCTCTCTGAATTTGTGTCTCTTCCATATGCAATTAAGTTTAGGGAGTCCTGTTTAACGACTGACTTCCATTACTATGCTCAAGCCCTTGCATCCTTGGATGGACTCAGAACAAGTGGCATGTGACAGTGCAGGGGTTGGGCTGGGTGTTGCTGGTTCATGGGGATAGGAAGTGCTGTTCTCAGCATACATGTAGTCCTGAGCCCCGAGGCCAGCAGTTTGTAGGTTGGGTGGGAATGTGCCTGCAGCTCTGGCTGTCCACTCACCCCTCTCCATGGCTGGACATCCATCTCACAGCTCCCTCCCTGTCACTCCACAGGATGACAAGCATTAAATAAAGAGCTGAGCTCCCCTGAAAGGCATGTGTGATGTGCCAAGCAGTGAGCAGCAGAAAAGCAACTAAGGAGGTTTCTCGCCAGCCTGGTTTCATGTGACCTGAACTGCTCGAGGGAATATGTATGACAACTGAACTGAAGCCATCTCCAGCCATCAGAAGCTGGAGCTCTGCCCAGGGTCAAAATGTGAGCAAGGTCTGCTGCCATGGCATGTCTGTCTGTCTCGGGTATTTGCTTGGTATGTTTGGAAATGCAGTTTGAGTGTAGCCATTTATTCAGAGGGGACTCAAACTGGTTTTTAAAAGAATACAAATTATTTATAGGGGGATTGGTAGCTGTGTGGAGGCTAGTGGAAAGCAGGGAGGTGAAGGGAAATGAGAAGCAGAAAGAGAATAAATGGGTATACACAGAATTACACAGAATTATCACAGAGGCTGGAATAGACCTTTGAGATCATCAAGTCCAGCCTAAGACCTGA
>JAAGNO010007154.1:27856-58808 GCA_033439905.1 Ceryle rudis
AACGACACGAGAGAAGGAGAGAGAGGAAGAGGGGAAAGGCGAGAGAGGACGAGAGTGAGAGAGAGGGAGAGAGAGAGAGAGAGAGGGAGGGAGAGAGAGGGAGAGAGAGGGCGCAGTCCAAAGCAGCAGAAAGCATGGTAAAGAGGCTGGGTTTTTATCTGCCTCTGCCTTACTCTCTCCTGAAATCCATAAACAAGGCAACATCATGGATTGATCCTGTGATATGAAGATGGCTCCTGTTTTCTTCTTCTATTTGTTACAATAGTCCGTCTGCCCTCTGTTGAAATTTAATAGTCAGGCTTTCTTTTTCCTTCTGGTGGCAACAGTTAACTTGCGGTCTTAATAGAGGTATAGAGCTATTTTCCCTCATACGCATTGTTTTACATTTATCAGTGACGAGTTGCATTGGGCTTTTCATCATGCCATCATTCATCGCAGCCTCTGCAGCTCTTTGCATTCAGCTTTGCATTTGACTGTCATGAATAACCAAATACCCACAGACTGCCAAACACCCTGATGCAGTCCATCACCCTTCCCAGTCACTGCAGTCCTCTTGTCAGGTCAGTTGTGAACCCCTGCAACAGTGCAACACCCACCCCACATCCCTTGATAACTCAGCAGCTTCCTCCTTTCCTGCAGGGATGGGATTGTTATTTCCAGTCAGCTCATCTCTGTTAATCCCTTGAAAAGAAGGTTATCTGTCCAATCGAGGACTTCGCTTAGGGTCTATAGGAGATTTTAGAGAAAGCTTTTGATTTTTATTAAAAAAAAAGTAATCATAAAAAAATTGACAATTACTTCTTACACCCCCCCCCTCCCCAAGAGAGTAGTGCCGCACGGGTGTGGATTAATTAGAGGCTGTGAAATCACCATCCTTAGAGGTTTTCAAAACTTGGATAGACAAGGGCTGACCTGAGGGAGCTTGGTCACCCATCTCACTTAGAGCATTTCCAAGCCTGGGCTAGATGCTCTCCCCAGTTCTTTTCAACCAGCATGTGCTTGGTTTTATATTAACTGTGTCATAGATGTCTGCTTACTTATAAGCTCCTTTGGAGTTTTAAGATCAATCCTTACTTAACATTTCTCTTAGTATCACAGCAGCTGTCTCCCCCTAATATTGGGTTGGGGGGAACGTCAGCAGCTGCTTGTTTCACTATGGTGTATAATTTCTAGCAGTTCCTTCAGGAATGAAGTTAGGGTTGGAATGAAACTTGCTATCCTGTGGTTAGTAGGACTATTTCTGAAGCTCTTTTGAAAGCCTGTGGTCAGTCTTTCCCGTAGTTCCAACTGTAAGTGATAGGTTATAAACCACACCTATTTACTGAGTTGCTTTAGGGCTCTTGGTCCACACCAGTGGGCCCTGATAGTCATTGATCATCAGCTAGTTTTGTACCTATACAGTTCATACTTTGACACTGGCACCTCCGTGACACATTTCCCTCCACCAAGTTTCTAAGTACTCTATTTTTAATCAATGTTCTCTGTCTTCAAATCCTTTGCAAATAGTGACAAACCAGTAAGAGACTGGAGTATTGTGTGTCTGCCAGAACGCTAGTGGTGATCTCTCATTAAATCTTCTGTTTAAGCAGAAGGGCTGCAAGGAAGATAACTAAAGACATCCTACATTGATGCAAAATCTCTGTCATAAAGTCATCTGTGAACTCCAGCAGCTGTGGTGGCTTTTCCCATTCCACAATCCATTTAACCCTATGCAGGATACAATTTTAACACCCTATTTTCACTCACCTTTCATAAAGCCTCATAACCCAAATCTCACATTATCAACAACAATCTGTATGTTCAGGAGATCTCCTCTGGACACTTCTGCAGTCTAACCAGAGTGCACCACCTGTTACACAGCAAGATGAGCAGTTCCCAGGCAGTGCAACTGGGACAGCATAAACCAGTATGACAGCATAAACCAGTATCACAGCTTCCAAGTAGCAATGAACTCCTCTGCTTTCCTTGTGCTGAGCCCCCCCAGCCCCCGTAGGGCTACGTGTGCTTACAGAGCCCCTGACAGAAATGAAGGAGCCAAATGTGCATACACTTACCTCCTTAGCTCGTACATGCATAGCAGGGCAGGTCTCAGCTCTCCCCCACTGCCACAGGGCAGAGCATCACAGACACAGGACTTTAGATGTACTTCAACAACCCTTCAAGTGCTCTGGAGAGCCACAGAAACTCAGCAAGAGATTTCCTTGTGGCTGTTGCCAGCTGCAGGGGAGATCAGAGGAGGCAGTCACAACATGCCTTCAACAGTTACTGTGTTTGTAGATAAAGGAGCCAGCATGAAACCTGCTAGAGGAACACTTGTTGCTTTCGAGTTTGGGACCTTGAGGAGCTTGTTTTGGCAAGCTGTATTCAAAGCTGGGTTATGAATGTTCCTGGGCCTCCTGATTCTCTCCTTATGAGAGTAAGAGCAGACCTGTAATTTTCCTTTCATTCCTTTGCAGTTTGCTGGTTAGGATGATGGTTCTGAAACACTGACAGCAAAAGATTATGGGTTTTACACTTTTCAACAGCATCTCAAACAAGTAGAGTTATACTCTACTGAGTATCTATTTTTACAATTGGACATCACAGCTGCTAAGTTCACTTCTGGGTAAACCACCTCCCGTTTTCTACTACTGCCATGTGGTACATTGCAGGCCAGGCAGTGCTGGTCCTTACCATGATGTGAAAATTCAGCATTGATAATTTTATGTCTGTTCTTATTGCTGTGGAGTAATAAGAACAGACATTGTTCTGGAAATGTGGGCCATGAGCCAAATGAGATGAAGCAGCCTTAACCCTAGACTGATGGAAGCAAACCTCATCATCCTGAAAGAGTAGCTATCTTAGAAGTGTCTTTTTTTAGATCAGGATGATTATTTTTTTTTCTTTTTATCCTAGTTTCTTCTTAGTGCTGAAGAACTTCTCTCAGATACTTCAGCACAACAAGGACTTTTCTCTTGTAAAAATCTTATTTTGGTGGTGATTGTTAACTGACACGGAGGAAGAGGTAGAGAGGATGATGTAAAGACATTTCTTAGCTGTGTACTACAATTTTCAGCTGCACTCAATGGAAGAGAGCAAAGCAGCTTCCAAGGAAAGCACCGGCAGCCTACTGCCAGTGCTATTCTGGAGCCTGCCATCTCATTTGCAGATGTTATGCTGGGGACCACCAAACTTAAGGCAGAATACTGGGCTTTGGTTGGCTCTTGCTAAATTCTCAGTATTGCAGCGAAGTAGCTTACGGTGTACGCACTGTGCGTGGCAACTGTTCGTTGGTGACGTTTTGCAGCCTGCTGGAAAATAGTAACCTAACCCTAGATGGCATGTGGTACTACTGGAATTTCATTTGGCAAGTGAAAGGCACTTGTGGGCTAATTGCTAGTTCATTTAGAGCCCCTCAAAGCATGCCCCAGTGGGCAGGAAATACTTGACACTTCAGGACAGGAAGTGTTGGGCAACCACATGCCAGGGCCAGATGTTGATCCAGCTTCTGATATGTCATGACTTGCATGATGAGTCTTCTTCACCCTCTCAGATCTCTGTGTCTCTGAGTTCATGTCCAGGGAAAGCCTGTTAGTGAAGGGTATTATCTGTCCCCACTGTTGGTCACAGATGGATGACAAGGTTTTTAGCATGCTAGTGCTGAAACACCGCCTTCTTTCACACGTCCGAATCTCTAGAATTCTTATTTAATCTACAGAACATCAACAATTCCACACCCTTCTGGAATAGTTTGACATTTACTGGTATTGAGGAAACAGCATCAATTAAGACAGTGACTAAGGCTGTGAAGAACAATCCTGCTCTTCCAGATATCCTCCTTACATATGCCTAAAATCCTGCTTGAAGGAGAAAGGATCTCCACTATCTCTCTCCTGTTTGAGAAGTCAAGCCACATACTCATGAAGTCTACATAGAATCTCACATAAGACAGTAGTTAGTGAAATCCGTCTGCATACAACTCCTTCAGGTCTTTTAGTGGTATCATTTCCAACATTTTAATGCATGGGTTTTTTGGTAGACCCAGGAAAAAAAAAGTACATTCCAACAGTACCATGTCCTCCTCTCACTGTAGTGAGACTAGCAATGGCCCAGAAACCAGGTGGGCTTTGAAGCTGAGCCCAGGAAACACAGAGCAGAGTTTGCTATCAGCAAAACTTGGTGTTCAACAGAACCAGCCTGAGCTGGTAGCCTCCTGCACTTCAGCACTTCCTTCATGAACAGCCTGAGACAGCCACTTCTAGTGATCTCAGCAAAATCCTATACACATGCAACCTTCTTCTGATGTATCCGGGGCCATGCCCTTGCTCCTTGGATTTCAAGTGCAGAGGCTTGGCCACATGGGCCGCCCCAAGCCAACCTCCTCCTATGTCGGAGCTCATGCTCACACTGACATAGTAAGTCTTTTGGTCTTGCTGCGAACTAGGCACGTACTGAGCATTTGCTAAGAGTTTTTCCCAGAAAAAGACCGAGCACAGCTTTAAAGAACATCAGCATAACGCAGGATCGACCAAGGTTAGTGACTTCAGGCTTTGAATTCAGCATGCTGAAAACTGTGTCAAGTGAGAACCCTCCCAGAGTGGGGTGGGGGCTGTGTAGACAGCTGTGGTTCAAAAGCCACTTCATTTGTTCCCAGCTAGCAAAGTTCAAAACCCAAAGTACATTTTAAGTAATTTTCCAAAGATTTAAAAAAGCTGAAGCTTCACGTTGTATTTTAATCAAACAGCACAAACCGGTTATCCCGAGAACTTCCGAGGGCTACTCACAAGCATTAGATAAAACTAGTTATGGTATATTTCATCTTGGTATGAACCTCTTAAGACTGTATAACAACACAAGGACAGCCATATATTTACGTCTTACTGTGAGGAACATAAAAACTGATTTAGTTCTCTCAACAGAATGATTTTATTTTTTTTGTATTATTTAGAGTCTTAGACTGGATGTATAATAGTATAACAAATCATTTGAGAGTACTGGTTTGTCCCCACAATTTTAACTGGTATCCTATGGGAATACATAACTGACATTTGAAGTCCTAGATGATACTTGTCTCACATTTGAAATGGTATTTGAAGAACCATTATAACTTACACCAAATAGGGAAGGAGGAAATTTTATGATTACCCGGGATAAAATAGCTACAAACTTGTTCCTGCAAAATTCTTAGTAAGGCTTTAATTGAAATCCAAGGTACCCCAAATAAAAAAACCCACCAACCCATTTTGCAAGATGAAGCTCCATTTTGCAACTGGATGCAGGATATGCGTGAATATACTCAGCATGCAAATTCCAATCGGATTTCTCCATTAGGAAGATTAAATTGTTCTTGTTAAAAAAAAAAAAATCTATTGCCAGGTTTTAAAAATAGTGACGGCAAAGGAGACCACAAATGATAATTGCATCGCTTCCACCGAATTTACAAAGCTCCATTTCTGCTGCTAAAGTATAATTTCATTACAGCACTTCAATCCAGACAAACTGGATGGTGCTTTTAATGTGGATAACCTAGCTTTGCCTTAAAATTCCTTGTTGAATGAAGGCAAAAATTCAAAATGTGGGCCAGCAAAATGACACCAGATGTTATACAGCAGTTTATATAACACATAGCTAAACTACCTTTTGAGGCTCAGTAACGTGAATATCAACCTTTTGAACCTCAATTCACATCTCATAGTAAAGCTGTGACAAAGTGATCTTACTGCAAGTTCTCCTTACGGTTCGTACTTAAATTCCATTCAGAGACTATCAAACGTCGACAAAAAAAAATATAGACTGGATATTTAAAAACTTTTTGGCTCAAAATCACTTTCAAGAGCCACATTCAGATTGGACGTTAGGAAGAAGTCCTTCATCACGAGGTTGGTGAGACACTGGAACAGGTTGTGTAGGGAGGTGGTGGCAGCCACATCCCTGGAAGTTTTTAAGGCCAGGCTGGATGGGGCTCTGAGCAACCTGATCCACTGGGAGGTGTCCCTGCCCATGGCAGCAGAGTTGGAACCAGATGATCTTTAAGGTCCCTCCCAACCCTGAAAATTCTCTGACTGGGATAAGAGGCCAACAACACATCCATAAAAAAACCCCAGAGGCACAAGCTGTGTGCATAGCACCTGTATGGTCTCAGCTGATGCAAAAGCAACTGCTTTTCTCTCATTCAGCCTTCTGCAGTACTGCCCTTCACCTTGATTTTCACGTGTTAGGTACTGGTAACAGCAGAAAACCAAAATAACTATATAGAGATACATACACACCTGTGTGTGGGCGCACACATACGTACACACCCACCTATTTGTCATCAAGGTTTGCTTTCCATGGAGGAGAAGACAGTAATGCACCAGGAAACCAAACAGCAGCTGTCACTAGGACACATACCACAGCCACATTCACAAGTCCTTCTCCCATCCAACAGGCTAATTGAGTAACTTTTTTTTTGTGAATTATTGTCTGGAAAAAAGTAAAATTATTTCTAGTATCTGTGTTTGTTGTTCGGTTGGTTTAGTGTTTGGTGGGGTTTCTTTTGGTTTGTTTGGTTGGGTTTTTAAAATTTTTTAATTCCTTCACATTGTAGCCCTTGTAGCACTTCTCAAGTTTTGGTTTCTACTGATTAAACACTGGTGAATTTGAAGGAGAAAATGATGCGAGAACCTGTTGAAGAAGTCTGGTTTGGGTCTTTTAAGAGAAATATTTATCCAGGTGGTAAGTATTGACAATTAAACATAAAGTCTTTGGTGCTCCTTTGACTCAAATCTTTCCCCTGGCAGAACATTCTCTTTTCAGTGTCTTTACTCCTTGTTTTCAGTGGTGAGAATACATTTAATCCTCTTAAAGAGAGTAAAGTGATACAGCTAGACAGTTCAGAGAAAAGAGCAACAACACACCCAAGCTATTATTACTCACTCACCTGACCAACACTGTTGTTCTAGGTCCCCATCACAGGGCCAGCTTTACAGGTGGGATGAAAGTCACTTAATCCACTCCACATTCCTGGGCAACCCTTCATCCCCACTGCTAGAAATCTAAATATAGGGATACAACCCAATCCTCTGCCATAATACAGGAATTCCCATGCTAAATCTAAATAAAATTCCTGTTATTTCCTTTACTCTGAAGTCTTTTTTTCTGTATCACCTAATTTTACTTTGCAGAAGCTTTGTGGTGTTTTGTTTCTTCTATATTTTTTGCTGTTGGGTTTTTTTTTTTTATGCTTTGTTTTAAATGAATGTTTATCCAAGAATGAGCTTTCTTCTAAGTAACTTTGGACCACCTGAGTCAGACTGGAACTTTGAGTCTGTGCTGTGGGCATAAAAGGAAATAAGCACTACTGTCTGAACAACTCTTTTTCCTATTTACTAATCTAGCTTTCCAGACATCTTGGGGTTGGCCTTTACTCCTCTGAATTGATGAAATGGAAGTTCCAACAGGCAGCAGCAAAAGCTGGGCGTTAGGACACTTAGAGATACAGCTTGGAAGATAGGAGGTGAAAGACAGGAACATGTCTGTCTTTCAGACTCAAGTGGTCTCTGGTCTAGTTCGGTTTCCTCCCAGCGAGGACGGCTTTATCCAGGGCTCCTTACAACATCCTCCACATCACCAGAGAGCACCTGTTGTCACAGACGTATGTATCTTACCAAGTACGGCAACCTGAGGCTTGACCTATAGCTGTAAAGTTCAATTTTCACAGCTGGAACAAAGGTCCTTGTGGCATTAAGTAAATCAATCTACCATTGGATAAGGACCTCGAGCAGTTACATTATTTATAATGGTTTCACTTTTACTTACAGTAAGACTATCTGCACCTACTGATTCTGGAAACGTCTTCATAAATTCAGTCCCTTAGATAGGGGAGCCTTAGGGCAGGTAAAAATGAATATGTATGCTTGGCTTCTGTTCCACATAGCTAAAAGGATCCAGTACTAAAGACAAATTAACATATTGCAGAAGAGGAGAAGCAGCAGCATCAAGAATGACTCTAGTCCAGTTTGGAAAACACTTGGCTAGCACGATTCCAGGCAAGTTCAAGTATCATTACCTTCAAAACCCAACTAATGAGCCATGTCCAAGGAAGGGCTTGATGCAGAAGAGTGGCAGATGCTCGCGCCCTCTTTCTTTTTTAAGCTCAAATACAGATTTTTATTTTCCTTGCCATCTAAACAGGGAAAGTACCACATTAATGAAAAACTTCACTGAAAGCCACGTGGGCTTACTGGGTAATAGCCCAGCTAACCAAGTACACTTTGGCTTCTGCTTACTCAAAGGAGGAACTATTGATGCCTAGAAAGGAAACATGAGAGAAAACAGAATACTCACTAGGACATCTGACACCAAAAACGTCTGTCAATTCAGTGAAGTACTTGAGGTTGAATTCATGGTTAAAACCAAGAACTCTGTTAGAATTTTCAAAAAGTAACACCCTAAAACTGGTGTGAGAATTCCCACTATCACCTCATCTACCCAGATGCAGCTATGCAGTGACTATTCAGCTCCCTAGCAGAGCTGCACTATTCCAGCTGTATGCTTGGCACCGACGCGTAGCTCAGGGGGAAGAAAGAAGCTTTTATACCTTTGTGATCACCATCCAGTCTTCTGCTTGGAGAGATTCAATCTGCCGACAGCACAAGAACAACTCCATGAGGCCAGCTTGAGAAATAATTTCCAGCACTACTACCTGCTTTCACATTAAGCTTCTGATAAACTGCAGCTGTATACATCATGGTAATCACTCTGTTAAAATGCAAATTATGCATTTCATAACAGTTTGAAAGTGAAATAATGTGTGAAAGGCTGTGACTCCCAAATCTCTATAGAAGCTTCACAATTGTCCTGTTAATCTGAAAATGCTGATGTCATCTCACAGCACCCACACAAAACGCTTCCATTACATAGCAACAAAGTAACCACAAGGGAAATACTTTTACCAGACGGGTTATTTTTTTGAAAACATTTGCTTACATAAAGCTGTTATTTGCCTCCTACAGTGCCACACGCTGATAAGACACTGCTCTGTATTTCAAACTCCAGTAACACCCCTCTACAGCACAGAAATCAAGTTACGTTATGCTGATGTTTGTTAAAGTGGAAATGATATCACACTCTACTCACTTTAGAACTCGTGAGTTATTGCATATCGTACCCGTAACTAGTTGTATTAATGAGAAAAAATCATCCATATTGAAATTAAAGCATCATTCGTATTAACAGAGAAGCAGAGATGCACTCAGGGTGATTTTTCACTGAAGAAATAAGCCAATAACATCCCCTCCGTAATGTGAAAATTATCACAGAACAACAACTGCCCCACAGTCCAATGCTTTAGCGTCTTTTTGTTGTTCTAACTGCAGCTCTTCAGTTGCTACGTGCCTCTTCAGCTGAAAGATCACTAGCAACTTGTGTGGAGATCTCCAAAATGCGTCAAGAGATTGGGAGCATCACCTCCAGAAAATTTCAAGGCTTCGCTGGTTTGACAGACCACAGCCTCGGGTCCAGACAGTGAATTCTATCGTCCCAACACACCAGTGAAAAATGCAGTGCTACCTTTAGGATGCTCCTCTAGTATTCTCCTTTCAACAATCTACCTGACACTACCTTCTTTCTGCAATCACTCAGAGGAGTGTTTTATTGCATGTTAAAAGACAAGATATGTATTGAAAGTAGCAATTTTATTTGAGTTAAAATTATTTACAAAAACCCAAAGACATACTTCATGAAACTGGTACAAACTATTTTTCCTGCCATTGGCTTTTGCTCCAAAGATCACAGCTGAGAAATACTGTATAAAATAAAAATAGGATTGGATTCAGAAAAGTACTCTACCGTTCTAATTTCCAATTGAGCGTATTTACACAAATATTTACAATGGAAAAAGTTACTTTAAAACTTTAATTTGCAAGTTGGCCTCAAGTACCCTTTAATGCAGAGTTATTTGAGGGTCTAACACACAAAAATGCACTGCAGTTCATAGGGTGATTTCTCCCCCCCCCATCTTCAAAAAAAAATAAATCTGCATTTGTCAGTGCTTGACAATTAGTTACATTTTAAAAAAACCTGTTAAACACTGAGGTAAATCAATTCCCAATTACCAGTGTAACAAAGAAAGGCAGTTGTCCCTGCTTTCCCCCGTCATCACGTCTGCATTTTATTTTCTCTTGCCATCTCTCCACAGAAAACTCCATCAGCAATTTGAAATCCCATTAGAAGTAAAACTTTCTAAAATCAGGAAACTAGATGGGCAAAATAATTTCCTCCTGATGTAGATCATTTAGATACAGCTTCTCTCTCTCAACAACAATCAATTTTTTGTTTAAAACCAAGGGGAACACAACCTCGAAAACTTTTCTAAGTTACACTGATACACTAAGCTTTAGAAGGTGATGAGAGAAAACACAAAAAAGTATGACCAACAGAGGATTTTTGCCGCTAATCAGTTACTTCCTTACAGAATTCCCAACAATCTGCATTATCAAAAATAGGAAGACATAGAAGGCAGCCACTGTATGTAAAAAATGTACAGCTGGCACTGATACAAAAGCACGAGTTCTTAACTTTATACATGGAGATAACACAAGATCTAAAAGCAGGTTAGATTTCCTGTTATTTCCCCCTCATTATATATAGAACTAATATTTTTATGGCTTCAAGTTTTACAAATTCAATGGAACAACATGATGTAACTAGCTATACAGGTACCTAAAAATGTTGATGAAGCAGATCTCAGAACAGTCTGCAAATATTCAAGACCACCTTAATAAAAATAATTACCAATTCCGTCGGTCTGAATAACGAGTGCAAGAAAAAAATCAGCTAAAAAAAGTCACGTATTTTCTGGGATTCTTTGTTCCACTTAGTCTTCAAACACAATGCTTTGCTGTGAACTAGACCTCAGACTGAACAAAATCTTCGCTATATCAGCAATTTAAGGCTTTGTGTTGTGTGCATTTAAACTTTGTCATACTACAGAAGAATGAAATAGAAAGATTATGTCAGCTGGAAACATTAATCCCCATTGGTGTTTTAGCTTCTTTAAAATCCTTCCCCCCTAGAACATCCAAATTCTTTGTATTGAGCATTACAAAATACACATCGAGTGCTTCCTTGAAACAAATTAAAACAACATTTCAAAGTTTTTGCTTATTAAATGTGTAAACTACGCTGGGATTGAATGTCTTTTTTTTCTTTTTTTTTTTTTTTTTAAACAGGGCACAAGTTCTTACAGTTACTGTTTCTTTTGTGGATAACATACCCTCAAATGGCTTTGTGTCTTTATGGGTTTGCATGCTTCTCGGAACTACAAAGTGTTATGGTCTATCAGTTTACAGTACATGGGCCATGACAGTTTTAGAACTGAGAAATAGTTCAACAACCTAATGTCAATCAAAACAGTATAAAAAATAAACTATCCAATCCTTGCCTCTTTGGATTCCAACAAATTTTAAATATACACAATAGTTAAAATCACAAAAGTATTTAAAAATTTATATTTTTATGATTTTGGAATAATCTAGTAATAAAAAAGCAAGAGCAAATTAAACTCAAATAGGAGCAGTGCTGCTGTCCAGAACTTCTTTATTAGAACATGTGTTTGATACCTCAGTAGCTAAGCTGCCTTTGCACCTGGCTGGCATGAAACAGTGGCTCAACAGTAAACAGCAGTTGCACTATCAGCAGCAAGTTTTTTCCCTTGACACTTGTCACAAACAAAGCAAGAAAAAAAAAAAAAAAAGATAGGGAGGGTAAACCCTGCCAAAAAAAAGTATTTAAATACTGCACTGCATCATAAACAGCATGGTTTCTTTATTTACTTTCCTCAGAACCTTTTTCCCCTCATTTTTGATAGTTGCAGATTGATGTAGTAACTGTCTTTAAGAAAATGCTGAATGCATGGTTAAGAGACCAGGTAGCCTTAAAAATCCGAACACGAATGAGACAGATGAATGCTCTTGGTACATCCTTCAAGGACTTCTTTCATGACGACTTCTTTTGTCTAAGGGTAGCTCCAGCATTAGAGTGCCTGCAGCGGAAGTTAAGTATCTAGCAGTGTTCCAAGTATTCAATCACCCTAGAGATAGATTTCTGGCCTGTTGTTCCAACAGCACACTGCAAAATGTAACAGAAAACAGAAGTAACAAACAAGCATTTGTAATGCCTCTCTCAAAAATATTTGGGGGCTATGCTCATTTCAGAATGTTAGTTTTTTGACTTACGCATCAGTAAAAGCAAATAGGTTCAGGCAGAGCATTCGAAAATATTTTCCTAAGCAGTCACAATCACATAGACACGGAAGTAGCTTCATTCCATTTACCACCAAAATAATGACAGACAAATGGGTTTTCAGTATTTAAAAAGAAAATTAGCCTGTGGTCTTCTGAAGACACAAACTGAAAAGTGGTAAATGCTTCCAAAAATGTAGGGACTATAGCAGAAAACAGTTGCAAAAATATCGACATGCAGCGATTTAAAATACGTGTTACTTACAGTAAGATTCATAAAACTGAGAAATTTTTTGAGCATTTCAGTCATTATCGAGAAGTCCCCTTCAGGCAAGTACTCCCGCACAGTAGTCACATTGATCTACAGAAATAAAACCATCTATTTTAATTTGGGAAAGATTATTCTGACACAGAACTACATCACTCTAAACGTGAGGTGCAGTAACACAAATATATTCACGGCATTATTATGATGGCTTTTGCTGTCATCTCTATGATTTAAGGCTCTCTTAAGCAATACTCATACATTTACAGCTTTTATGTTTCTAGGAAACAATTGCTGAAATAATTTGCTGGTGGTTTTGTTGTTTGGTTTGGTTTTTTTCATTAAAGTTCATTATCACCATCAGACCTCCTCAGGACCTACAAGATTATCAAGAACTAAAATCCCCACCAGATTACTCTCCAAACACGGAGAGAATCTCCCTTTGTAATTGTTAAGGGCTGAGAATTATTGAATTTATTGTCAGTATCCCCCCAAACAAGAAAATTGTATGGAAGCTAATTAGTCAAAAGCACATTAGAGACCATTTCTGCCCTTACAGCAGGTTCAGACAAGTCTGAAAGGCAGGTCTGAACCTCATTTTCATTTGAGCATGTATTTGACAGGAGATGTTCTGAAATTCTCAGCTGCTAGAGGTCCATATTTTTAAGTTTTAGCTTCAGCTTTCTTATATGTGTTTTCAATCCGAGGCAAATCATCTTCAACTGGTACAGACATACAAAATTTCATGTAAAAAATTTCATGAAAAAATAAAACAGACTGGTAAAAAAAGAATAATCAAGTCTGCTATTAACTTGTTTCTTCAAACTACCGGAAAATAAAGTGAGCTTTTATAATTACAGAACAGGTGAGCCAATTTGCCTTTGCCTTTCTGAAGTTCATTTGTTGGCGAACACCAACGGTTAAGGGGAGAGAGGCGGAATAAGCTAAATATTCAATTCTAACTGGTTTTGATAAATTTACTGATGCTCAGAAAGTTTGTTTTGGATGGAATATCTCTGGCCACTTCTCACAAAACTATATACATCAGCTGAGCTTCATCATCAAACTAGCTCACATTAAACTCAAATTTAACAAACCTATTTCAAGACTACAAATTACTGTTTCATTAAAAATTGTGCTGGACTTAAGAGAAAGCTATTAACTTATTCCCTTACTGGACTCTCTTGGCAGAGACAGCCTAGAAGCAATGCTGTGTATGAGGCCACAATGCAGTCTTCCATGTGCTTCCCAGCATGCTGAAGAGCTGTAAAGAGAGACAACTGAGTGTACTGTGTTCTCTGAGCAGCTGGTATCTTTTACTGCTTCAAATACAATCTTTCATTATCACTTTTCAGAATTCTTTTTTCTCAAACAAAATGAGCTATTGGACTGAGACTTCAGAGGTAAGAATCAGACAAACTCTGTACTTACTAACTCAGCAGCACATTCTGGAACAGAAAAACGCTGTCTGTTTGCTTTCAACATGTTACATTATACAGTATTTTATTAATTGCCATTTTAATGTGCACACTTGTATGCTTAACACACCAAGATACAAATATAGATGTTCTGTGTGGTAGTATAAGCCAGTAAGGCTTCCACAAAAGAAGCTTATTGTATTAAAGATAACAGACATAGCACTTTTTGCCAATGACTCAGTATTTTAGCTGCAGACACCAGCTGACGGAGCTACAGAAAGGATATAAAGCAAGGTTGGAGAACATAACGTACCGCACTTACTATTAGAAGATTACAACACTATTGCAAGTAATACTGTTACTGACTAGAAATAACATGTACTAATAGAAGATAGGTTCAGGTCTGATGTTTCAGACCTGCCATCTTCCAGAGACGAAGTACAAAACTCAGAGATACTCACATTCCTGGAACAAACTACCAAGGCATTACACAGGTACCTGAGGTACCACTGAGTGAGAAAAGAACTCAAGACACAGAGGAGATGGGGACAGAAGTATACATGCAAAGAGGGAGGGGAGGAAAAAACCAAATGTAGATGTAGCATGAAACACAAACAGGTACCCTGGAAAACAAAATTAAAGCAGGCAACTTTCAAGGACTGTTTCAGAAGAACAAGATAAAGGCTTAAAAGCCACCCCTTCCAGAGTATTTCTTACACAGAATGTCCCTAAAAAGTCTTGGTCTTTTTGTTTGTTTTCTTCTGATAAGGAAAGGATAGAAGGTACAGTTAAGAAAATAAGTAGCAGCATAACTTCTTCCACTTGTCATGCTTCAGCTCTGAACCGCTCCTACTTAGGATCTCTCAAAGTTTCACCTGGGTGATAGGCTGAGAAAATCTCAGCCCAAGAGACTGCATGTAGATAGGAAGCAGAGGACAAGGTAGAAATTTATGCAGTCACAGGGTTCTTTGCCTTTTCTGAGCTCATCGCAACCACACAGCGTACCTTTATTAAGATCAAGTTCTTCATCATCTTCTTCCTTCTTATCTTTCTCTTCAGTACTATCTGATTTTTCTGTGGAGACCCACTGTATCTCCCCACTTGTCTCTTGCCATTCCCCACTCTTATCATGCTGAGCAGTAGGAGCTTCTTTAATCAATTCATCTGTCTGGCTCTCAGCCAACTGTGCCGCTCGCTCACGCTCAAGAAATAGCTAACGGAGAAAATTTCAGAAGAATTTCTATTATAAAGTAAACCCTAAACACACTGAATTAATACTTGGAAGTTTATTTCCCCTTCACAATTCACCATTTAGTTTTTTTTAACTTTTTACTTTTCTTAACAATAGCCTTTTCTTCTTCAAAGGAAAGTGTATTTTCATCCCCATATTAACGCTGTGCTCCACAGAAAAAGCCTCCCTCCCCAGTGAGGAGCTAGTTTGCAGGCTTCTCTTGGGCATCGTAAAGGTTTAATCATTCTCTTTGAGATACAGCTTGGAAGACTAAAAGTTGCTGTATTTTCCTGTCTGTTTTTATCTCTACCAATCTTCATTTTCTTTTCATGCCAGCTGTCCCTTCTTTGCTCTCTTCCCTCTTCCCTTGCAAAGATGATACGCCCCAAATTAAAAGAATAATTTCCAATGACTTATCAGGGACGTGACTGAACCAGCAATCTCATATTGTGCACTTATATCTAGTGAGTTTTTTCTCAAACCATACCACCAGTAGTTTTAAATATCACTTTGCCAAGCTGTATACATTAAGATATTAAATATTATTTTTAATGTTGATTTTTTTGTGTGTGTGTGTCTGATGCTGAACAGTTTTTTCACATGGAAGCACTGCTAAAAACATCCATAAAATTATCTCTGTTGAAATAAAACTGCTGCCATTTCCTTTCGGTTCTTTTATTTTAGTTTGCACGGTGGAACTCATTCACCAAAATCATTGGTGGCTTTTTTTTTTTAACCAAGTTAGTCTATACAACATTTAAGAGTGCTGTATCGCGTACATAATCATTACTTCCATGTTTTATTGCTCTTATAAAGCATGATACTTATTTTTTATTTAAAGTTGCAAGCCCACCAGACAGATGGTACTTGAAAAAATATCATCTATGGAAGAGCAGAACGTAAGACAAAAGTTGCTTACAATTTTTACAGCTGGTTTAAAACGCAACTAGAAGTAAATCATTTAGGAACAAGCAAGCTAGAAATAATCTGTACAGGAACAAGCAAGCTCTATGGAGCGTGAGAACAGCCTCTGGATGTCTGTAATAATGATGCCACTGTCTTTTACCAGGAAAGCTATTTCTCTAAGGGACAGTAAGGAAGAAGTCGAAGTCGTGAGCAGCACCTTCTTACTCCACTATGCTCTATCACTCAAAATACTAAAAAGAAAAAAAATCTGACATATCTTCGTTGCCGTGTTCTCCCTTCCCCCTCGACAGTCCGATAATGAGACAGGGTAACTATTACAGGAACAACACATTTCTTACCTGCACTAAAGCCTGAACAGCATCAATCTGTCCAGTTATCTTTAGGCTGTCATCTCCTTCTCCCGTACAGAACGAGTCAAAAGAACACGATGTTTCCATATTGACGAGACAGTGCCTATTGCGAGCACTATACTCTACTAGATTGATCAACAGACCCAATCCCTACAAGAATAGGAGAGTCAGAGAGGATTACACACATTAAAAAGGGACAATTTAGCGAAACACATCTATCTAGATAAACGTCATCTTTAGGCCGTATCTTTCTGAGTATACATGACTTACTAACACACCCTTATGAAACAGTTTGATAGGCAGAGGGATCAAGATTTAAAGAAAGAGGAGGCAAAACTGAGATCCCGGCACACTAGAACTATATGTGGGAATCTCCATTGTTCCAATTCTGAACAGGAAAACATTTTTAAAGATGAGATTTTATTTATTGACTAGGGTTTCATGTGTCCAACCTTATATTCTTAAAAGACCCATCAGGTACACAATTTCACTCTTGTTATTTAGGACACACAGACACATTTTACAAAAGCTGAGGTAAATTTGGCAAGGTCTTTATTCTCAAACACTAACATCCACTGTATTTCTCAAGTTGAAAGGACATTTGAGGATGAGATAATTCACAATGTATTTACCTAAATCTCTTCATCTAGCAGTGCACTTTTCCCCACCAAACACAGGGAAAATGGTGAAGAGCTCAAACCCACCAAATCCAAGTACCTCACTAAGTATATAGATGGTCAACGACAACTGTAGAGGCTGCTTCTTAATTGGGACTCAGAGTAGTTAACCGCCAAAGAAGGGGGCAAATCATTTTATGTTAATTTAACAAATACAGTATCTTACCAGCACCCGAATATCAAATCTCTGTTCTTGAGGTAGGAACTTGGGAACCTGAAGCACACAATTCATGGCTGTGCCTATCAGACCATCTTGTTCACCTGTTTTTGTACTACCCCATTCTGTAAACAGAAAGTTTAGAGGCTGAGTTTTGAAAAACACTTCTTTTCATAACTGTAGGCAGATTGATAACAATTCGGCCCTAAAGCCAATGGGAGTCTCTTAGCCAAAGCATGTACCTTAACACTATTTGCAATTACTCATTCAATTGGCAAAGAAATTACTGATTACTGTAAAGCAAGCACCTATGCTACATTGCTGCTTTATTGCATTGTATGAGGAAAAACCCCATAATGAGTGTAAGAGGTTATGCTATATTCTACCTGACGCTTTAACACAGAATATGCAAAAGGTTTGTTTTACCATTATCATTTGTCAGGTTGAGCAAGACACCAATGATGGCCCTCATACAGTCTTCCACTGCTTTACCCACATGGTTGGTTACATTCTGGTGAGGCAGAGGCTTATTGTCTGGTAAACAGATACTGTCTTCAGCACGATTATATCGCTGGATTAACTCCTCACAATGCTGCAGTGCTCTGCAGGGAGAAGATGCAGAAAAAGATGACTTCCACAACATACAGGATGTTCCACTTTCATACTCATTCCACGAAGGAAAAAGCCTCAAATACAGAGCTTATGCAGAATTTTTCTAATGCCCACATGCCCAGTCTGTAGGGAGAGATAAACTTATTACCTCTAAAATCTTTTATGAGCTCAACTGAAATTGTGAAAACAAAAATTAGGAAAGCTTGGTGGCTTACAGCTTTATCAGGAGCAAAAGTTATTTTTTCTTCTCAGATTCATCACACGGTCTTAAAAAAAAACATCTCCTCTCTCTACAAACCCAGCCTCTTGTATCCTCTGACCATCAAGGCACAGCATTATTTTGATAGTGTTATCTAAATATTCTCTTGTTTCTGTTTTCTATTCTATAAGAAACAAATGAATTGGCTGTTTCCTAGCAGTAAAGTCTCAATCTTGTAATAAATACTACTGGACCACAGGCATGATTCTAATGCATGACATTAGTCTGAAGTTAAACCAACAGTGATTTCAATTACAAACAGAACTAAAAGTGTCAAAACTATATGTTGGTCTAAATATCATAGTAAACTGTGGGATTTTGTGTTGATTTGGTCATTGGTTTTGTTGGTTTGTTCTTTTTTAATTTAAAGAAATATGCAAAATATCTAACCTACAACAAGGAAATTACACTTCAATGAGGTCTGCAGAGGGAAATTTTCAGCTTAATTTGTTCTGTTATGAAAAGTGATACAAGAGGGATACAATCTCTGCCAGTCAACTGAGACCTCACCCACACTGACAGATGTGTTAAGAGGTGTTTGTATGGGCGTCTTTGCCAGGGAGAACAGCTAAGAACAGCTTTTCATTCTTTTAATTCTTATTTACACCATCAATGCTGTTGTGCTCCATTTCAGTAAACATTTAAGCATCATTCAAACACAATAAACAAGTGTAGCTTCCCAACTGCCTCCTTCTGTGTTTGTATTAACTTGGTACACAAGGAGCTGAGTCCACAGTTTGCAGCTTCTACAGAACCAACAACAGCAACTCGACGTACTGGCTGTACTCTGATAGTTACCCATACCCTCATCTAAATTCACTTTAGCATTACTTTATGAAAGCCAACAGTGGAAATTGTGGTGTTTTCCCCCTAGAACCGTCTGGTATAACAACTGTTGTCTTTTATATATAACAATACACAACAAGTGTATATAGCAATTGTTATCTCTCTCTCTATATATATGTAATTGTTATATATAACAACCATTTATCTTTTTCTTCCCTATCATATCCAGTGCTCTGCAAAAATGTCTTTTTGTTACAACTTACTTAGCCGAGGAAACTATGAGTTGCGAGTCTTTGTAAGCGATCAGATAGCTCTGATTTTCTGGATTATGCACAGTTACCTGACAAGAGAAGGAGGAGAAAGTAATATTAAAAATGGGTCAGTTTTCCTTGAAAGAGAATCATTCCCTTACACTATCATGCCACTTTGTTTGGTTTCACATTTCTTGCTTATTATCCGGTGTAAAGTTTCACTTTTTAGTGTAAACTTTTTTTTCCCCCCACCAATATTGCCTTAAGAGTTTTCCCCTTGTATTGAATCACACAAGATCGTGGCATTGACGATACCTTCCCTGATACAGTAAGTACAGAAAGAGTGTGGCAGAATATTCTGCCACAGCAGAACCCTGGATCTATATCCTGAAACTACAGTGTCCCAAGTATGTATATATATGTGTGTATGTCAATATATATAAAAATATTACACAGAATACAGTAACATACCTGAACTTATTTTTAGAACTTGACCTAAGCTCCACTTCTGAGACCTTATCATGCATCCTACCATACTAATCAAGTTTTTCCTTGATTCCCTTGACTGAATTTCAGAATTGATTTTCAGGAACAGTAGGAATTCCTCTTTTAAATTTACATGATTTGGTGTGGTTTTTGTTGTCTCTCCCAAGTTCCTAAGGGTCTTACTACATCACAAACCACCCTTAAGTTTAAATTTGAATATTCTACCACTGAACAAGGCTCATCTCCTGTTGCTTGGCAATGCCATCTATCTCTTTTGGAAGAGAAAATAGATTATACAGATTGTAATTTTTTGATACACTGATGAATCTATCAATCTATCTGTTTCATCTATCATCTACCATCTATTTATAAAAGCAAAAATGGGATCTGGAAAATTTCTCACTGTTCAGAAGGAAAGTTAAGAGAGCTGGGTGCCATTAATTTTTAAGCAGGCACCCTTAAATTAGTTCTCGAGCAACTGTCCATCTTTCTCAGTTTTTAGCTTGCTTCTACACTGCTGCTTGCTTACTGGATCACAATCCAAAAACAGTAACAAATACGAAACTCAGCAAAAAGAGGCATTGTAGGGAGACATACGCTCACAATTCCTGCCCATTACAGAAGTATTAGGTATTTTAATTCTGTTCCAAGTTCTCATAAAATAAAATATTTACCATTTCAATGTACACGCTCAACTGATTACAGGGCTAGTCTGACACTCAGGGCAGTCTCCTCTTTCAGCACACAGCCAGCTGATGTGTGAAAGTAGCAATTCTTAAAACGTACATCAATTTATTTCTTCTAAGAAAATGCTGCTTCTATAATCATGTGTTATTACCAGACACACTAGAGAGCCAAAACTCAAAACCAACAGCATAAACAAACAGCAACTTTTTGTAAGAATTTAAGAAAAAACCCATTATGTTGCATTCAAGTTATTCTCACCAAAAATAAACTTGCAACACTGTACATACAGAATGGTAGAAGGAATTTTTAAACAAACATTCAGGAACACTCAAACATCAGAAGGTTAGTATTCTATAAATAAAATAATCAACATTACAGTGGTATTATCTAACTATATTAAAAGAATGCAACACTGAAAAGGTCTGGTTGAGAAACAGCAGTTTTCAGGAATGCCAAGCATCTGCTCATACTCACACTTTCTAAGACCCGTAAACATCTTTCTGCACCCCATAACGAAGCAACCAATTTCTCTTCATTTTCATCACTGCTTAGGTGATCCACGCATTCTTTAACTAAACAAGAAAAAGAAGTTATTTTCCACTGTCAGTAAGAGGTCTTCAAAAGCCAAAAGTACAAACAAACTAGCTCCTCAGAGTTGCTATCAACTTTCAATCAATGCTATCCTATTTTTACATTTTCATAATCACAAAGGTATGATCAGCATTCCAAAATTTTTCCTTTCTCCAAGTAAATTAAAAACAAAAACCAAAACAACAAAAACCAAAACCAAACAAAACCAACCAACCAAAAAATAAAATAAAATAATAAAAAGGAAAAACATCCCACCCACCTTACTATTTTGGGTTTACAAGTTTATGACTGTTGCCACAAATTACCTATCTGTGTATTTTATTTTCTACTGACAAGGGAGATATTGGACAGCTCATGGCTGTGTTCCTAAACTGTGAAGCAGTGTGCTGCAGAAGAGAAATAAGATTCAGCACGCACACTCTCCCTTTACTCTGCAACTGCAAGTTGAACACTTTCGTCTCTTCAATCCTTCCTCTGTCTGCCCTTTGCTTATTTGGACCAAGCTTTATTCAGCTTAAGAACTCATTTTAGAAATGTCCCTTTTCCTATCTTTGAAATACTGATCCAAAAATCACAGCCAAGACAGATCTTTTAAAAAATGGAAACAACCCCCCCATTTCTTCTTGAAGAGCTGACTTCCTCTGGGACATTTAGTTAAAAATATAAGGCCTAAAAATAATTCTAGAAGACTGTAAAGGAGCTTTGACTCTAGAATCAAGTGTGCTGAATTTGTGTTTGTACAGAGATATGTAACATGGCAATCTGTGCTCTCTTTAAGCTTAAAACATTTTTAATCTTGCATATTATATGCCACACTATACATTCTGTTTACCCTTATAACCATATTCAATCCCCCATGCAACAGATTAAAGCCACTAATATTTCCCAGTGACTTGATATTGAATTATCTATTTTATTTTTAACATTGCTGGTAAAAATACATAATGTTTCTATTTCTAACCACAGGAAGTGAACATTGAGAAAAGCAAACACCTTAGTAAGATTCACTAATTCTTCACACTGTCAAAGAAGCATTTCCAATATACCTTTATCTACAATATGATCAAGACCGCCTAGAAGTCGCAGCTCTTCTTTAAACCAGTCTCCAGCTCGTTTTGAGGTGAGAGACAGTAATGTCTCCATTGCCAAATGCCCGGTCTGAAAGAGTTAGGTCCCAGAATTAGTGAAATCATCACATGCAGAGGTAGCCAATACGTCAAATCATACAAATCCAGATCACATAAAAATCCATAAACACAAGCTATAGGTTCAGAGCAGAAGAGCCACCAGAGGGAGCAAGAACAAATTGAAAAATATGGGTATCTTAAGAAATTACTTGAAATTGATAAAAAGGTACTTTTTGCATTTTCAACTTTTTCTTGATTTTATTGATAGCTTAGAAATCCTAAGCAGCCTCCTTTCACCTTTTTTTCTCTTGTTACCAAAAGAAACAAGTGGAGGAAGGAAATGGACAAATCAGCCAGGCAGGGAAAAATAAAGAGCCACAGTGAACACTGCTTCTCTGTCTCCCAGATACATTGGCTCTGTTGCCTGTGGAATACATTTGATTCTAATGGAGGTATTTTGTGGGTTTTATTTTAAGGTGGCAATTAAACTAAAACACTGCAGAAAATCTTACTAATATTTAGTGATTTTTTTTTAAAAGCAAAAATGGGATATCAAAATTCATCAACAGCAAAGATAAGTTTATCTCTGCAAATGGAAGTTGAAGATTGTCAGTGATTACCTCAGTTAATCTCCTGTGATGTTTTTAACCAAAACTAACAACCTTTATAAAGTCAAAAGACTGTAGCTTGTTTTTCCAAAGGCCTCAAATAAAAGGTAATATTAATCATAAAACATAGATATACTTATCAACTTACACCTATGCAAAAGTGACCAGTACAGACTTTTTTAACACCCAGAAAACTCGCAGGCAAACCTGGACTACTATATGGTTAATCATTTCGTACATGGTACATAAACATGTAGGGGAGGAAGATAACTTGAGTAAATTCAGTTGGCTCTAATGAGATCTCGTGGATTTTTCTCTGACCGTGCCTTGTTGTATTTGATTTGTAATGCATCGTGGAGGGCTGTGCTTATTGTAAGCAGTGCAGCATATTCCAGGATGCCAGTTCAAACTTCAGCACCTCCTGGGAATAACAGTACTCACCAGGCTTGAGTAAACACCCATTTGTCTTGGAAAATCAAGTTATAAATTGTATGAGCCCCCTCAACATCTTCAGCTCTTTTCCTTGCTTTCAAAATACTGATTTCCAAGGAGGAAAAGAAAGCTGAAGATTAGTCTTGATAAAGAAGAGTTACCACCAGAGATCAGGTACTCTCTGTGGAGCACGCTCTGCAGCACGTTGGCATTGGTGAACAGAGACCTGGAAACAGCAACTTTCCAATGTAAATGGAAGTGTCCTTGGGTCACAAAGGTGTCGTGTGGGACAAGGGAATGCAAGCAGCAGCCTATCTACCACAGGTCATTCCTCTCAAAGTCAGCAGTCTCTCAGATTCCCCATCCCGGAGAAAATGAAGACAAAGCTGCACTTTGTCCTGCAGCTGTTTCACAACCTGGGAAACTGCCTTTAATTGCCAGCAGCTCCTCAAAAAGTCCTCCCACAGGAGGGAAACTAACCACGCTTGGTTACAGGGTTCTCATTTCATCACTGGCAGATACGAGTTCCAAAACCTCATGCTTTTGAAAACTGTAAGTTAAAAACATCACACTAAAGAATATGAGGATAATTTTAGCAATGGATGGAGAACTTCCCTTCTGAGGCCAATGAAATCAGAAAGTGTGCGAGGGAGGAGGGGAGAGAACCTGGAGACAGCAGTTTGACAGATCCCTAGCTCTCTAAACCTTTCCCATCTGATTCCTTTCACTTTTATAGACTGAGCTTGAAAATATTCTAACATGGATATGTGAAATCATGCATAATCTAAACCTGATTGAAAGAAGCTGATTAAAAACACTCCTCAGAGATCTTAATGGCTTCAAGAGATTTAACTTCCTAAATACCTTTCTTTACCATGAAAGCTCAAGGTCCACAAAATATGTAAAATACAGTGCTTGGTGTTCTGCCAAAGGGTATTGAGGCTTCAAAAAACCTCCAGAATATAATTTGATATTTATAGCACCGGGCATAAGAACACAAATTTCAATTTTAAAATCTTTTAATAAAAGTGATTCAAACCCTGTGACCCTTTTGCTATTGAGGAAAGTAATCAATTCCATCCAATTTTTATGTCAATTACTATGAATTTTTAACACCAAAGGTTCAAAACATGGTTCCCTTAAGCTTTCAGCCTTAGACTGAGAGTGAAAAGTAGAACAACCTCTTTCACCAAGAGAGAAGTCACTTCTGAAGGTTTCCGTTACGATGCAGCAGAGAGGACCTAACTGCAAGCATCAGCTACAGAGGCCTATGCTCACTGCCAGGCAAGTGCCACTTGCTGACATGAAGGTTAAGCTCTTCAGGTTTTATCCTCCCGTAAGCCAGAAAACCAACCCTGGAACAAATTCAACTCACAGAGAGTTCCCTTTCAGATTCTGGATTTACATTTTTAATGTTCATAGCAGTCTAGAAAATTGAACCCTTTAACTACCTGTTTGAGTACTCAAAAATTAATCCCAACTAGCTTCTAGACAGTCCCACATTCTCTGTGGAACGCGACAGGCAGTACTGGTCATCGTTGTTTGATCTGGGTAATGTTAAAAAAAAATAAAAATCACTGAAGGTGTAACTGGTTAGGCACAAACTGGAGTTATCAAAACATCTGCTGCAATCCTTCTGTTCCACAGTAGATTATGTCCAAGTCTGAAACAGCACAGATCTGTTCTTTACCCCCAGAAGATTTGCATTTTTTTATTTATAATTTAGCATTTTCTGCCTGTCATCTGGTACAAACCAGAGATCATTTATTATATCTCATGACAGAGATCTATCCGAACGCAACTTTGTCTTCTATATAGGAAGTTCATTATTGTCTCAACATTGCTACTATCATAAATTGGAAGAGAACCCGATAATCTTATTTGGCTTGCAGATACTCTCTAAACACTATATATTCTCTGCTTCTAGATGGTGCAGTGCTACCGTATTCAACATGCTTAGAAAAAGCAGCTTGGCGTAATTCTAAGAGACAGATGCCTCAAGAAAAAAAAGCAAACCAAAACCAAACAACTGCTGTAACTGGTGGCCTGTGATAGTATTCCTCTTTACTCATGAACAACATGCTTGGAAGACAGAGTCCCTTTTAATATATCCTAAGAAAACACAAGAACAGAGCTACAGTTAATAAATACCCACCAGGCTAGCTCAGCTTATAAATAAGAGAAAAGCTCCAGTAGGAGACAGGGTTCCGTATGGCTGGATGCTTTAGCAATGAGGAACCTCTACCAGCTGGTCCACGCTTACTGAAGGGAGCGGTCTCACATTTTATCGTGCAAAAGATATCCTGGTACTGACAGAGTGTGCTGCATGAGCTGCATTCAGTGCCAAACCAGCACTGAAATAAGACACTGATTATACCAATTCCTTCCTAGCTGATCACCACCCAGAGAACAAATTTAATTCCGAGTTGGTATCTTCAGGTTGTATTATGTGAATTCAGAGAGTAAGCTGAACATGGAGAAAAAATAAATTCATTCCTCCTTTGCAAATTTCGAAGGCCAGAAAATTAATATGAGCTCCCTACCTGCATGTTTCATTGACTCGTAGGAAACAAGACTAGGACTGAAACTCCGAAACAATTCTCCTTTGTCACCAGAAACTGATCACCCAAGTTCAGAATTATGTCATCAATATTATCTTCATCCCACGAAATTCAGCTCTTTCTACTGCTACATAACAGTAACTCAACAGCAATTCACCTACCAGTTCCACAGCTAGAATTTTTGGGGAGAAAAATCCAAACCAAATACAGCCATTCCTAAACTGACAAAAGTCACAAAAACTACAAAAAAAAAATGCCAGCTCAACAAGGCGTATCATCTTTTAATCTAATGTAAAATGGAATACCATCTTTACTGCAGATTACTGGCAGGAGTTGAAACATTATGTGCAGAGATAAAGCTCACTTCATAAACAATAAATCAGAAGCTTCTTTCAGGTATAAGCGCTACATGAAAAATGTCAAAAACCTAATGGGAATCTTTAAAACATTAAAAGAATGTATTACAAGACGTTAAAAAAAAATAAGGTCATACTTACATCTGTTATACTGAAATATGGTGAATGCAAAACCACATTACTCATTTTTGCCATCTATGACCACTCATATAGTTAATCTGTCATCAATTCTTTAAATACACTCTTTAAAAAAGACTTGCAACTTACCCTTTATTTCTGAAGCTAGCTTGATTCTATCATCAAACTTATTTTTAAGCAAAAACAGTTCACTCTTGTTGCAGCTGAAGATACACTCATCAAGCCCAGGTATGTTCACGGAAGAAAGGCAAAAATGCACCCACACATTTATGGCATTCAGCAGATCTGCCACCTCACTTTGGGCAGAGAAACCAGTTTCTCTAGGACAGTTTTACTTGGTTTTAATGGGAGACCCTGCACCATATTTTCAATTTAACACACAATACCCTTATCTCCCCTATATGAGCCCCTGTTGTTGCGAATGCATACATAAAATGTAGACAAATATTCTAAACATGGTTAACAAATCTTTGGTTATTTAAAGCATTACTTGTTGGGTTTTTTTTATTGCTACCTTTAACTAACTGCACTTAGCAGGAGCAAATGGTGGATCAGAACAACATCGTAACTTTACCCTGCTAACAGCCTTTTAGAAATGAAATTTCAAATTTAAGGAAGAAAATACTTGCAGCGTGGTCATACATACATAGAAGTGAGACAAAATGTCACGAATCCCAAGTGCTTACAAGTTCCATTTTATTAAGCATTCCATTACTGCCAAGGCTTTCAAATAAAAGCATGATACCCACCGTGATGTTTTCAAGATCAAGATGTTTGTTGTGAACAGTTTCACACAGCCTCCGAATTTTTTCCTTAATTTTATTCATGTCTTTTTCATTGAGCAGCTTGGCAGAAGAAGCATCTTGTTCCAATTCCAAAAGCCGTATCATCAGATCTAGACTGGCTCTATCTAAATCCATGTTCAAACGATCTCTACTCAGGATGTACATTAGAGCTGCTGTACAAAGGGACAAATTCTGAATTGGGAAAGAAAAAAAACCAACCTGTTAGGTTTCCAGTAGTCACGCTTGGCAGACTTTTTACTATTTTTAATAAACAAGTTGGAAGATTTATGAAAGAAAAACTATGACAAGTCCCAATCTACACTGGCATTTGCACGAGTAGTTACTGTTGTACACAGATTCCTTCTAGCAAGTTACTAATGCATTCTCCTAACCAATACAACTGGGAAATAAATCACTTAATACATACACAAAACCCTATCAGAAAAGCAGGGGTTTCTACTTTTAAAGCGCTCACTGCTGCAGAAAGAATAAGAAATGGTAACTCTAGGAACACAGTATTAGAGAAAAGACAGATGGCAGGGGAACAAATGAAAAAGCAGAGGGTACGTGGCAAGGTAGGTGAACATTCTGGTCCAAAAGGATAAGTTGGTGACAGCACCAGAGAGATCACGGGGACAGCGTTTGCACGTGGAGAGAGGAAGGGGAAAGAACCTGGTACATACATTCAGATTCTGCCAATCATGTCTGTCAGCCAGTAGTTTATTCAAACCCTTCCAGCATAAACACTCTTAATTTCCAGGGGAATTCTGCTTTTTGGAAGTAGCCAGAATACAAACCAGCTTCCCCCCTGACCCATCCCCATCCGAAATTCACAAGTAAACAGCATTATCTTGACCATCCCTACTGGACACAGAATTGGTACAGACACCTCTTGTTGGCAAAACAGTGCTTAATCCTTCCTGAAGGAAGGAATTCATCTTCATGAAGATCCAGAAAGCAAAAAGGCAGGTGACTGTCAGGAAATGACACATGACAGTGAAGAGGTGAGAGGAAAGCTATCTGTCCCTACCGCTGCTAAGCAGAGCACTTGCACCGAGACTCTTCTATCCACAGTGAGGTCCAAGTTGTGGTAAAGAGGAGAAATGTTCATAGAATCATCAGGGCTGGAAGGGACCTTAAAGATCATCCAGTTCTAATCCCCCTGCCAATGGCAGGGACACCTCCCACTAGATCAGGTTGCTCAGAGCCCCATCCAGCCTGGCCTTAAAAACTTCCAGGGATGTGGCTGCCACCACCTCTCTGGGAAACCTGTTCCAGTGTCTCACCACCCTCATGGTGAGGAACTTCTTCTTAATGTCCAATCTGAACTGACCCATCTCTAGTTTTAGTCCATTCCCTCCTGTTGCGTTAGGCACAACACTTTCAGAAACCTCTGATGATGTCTGAAGGAAAAAAAGAGCTGGAGGGGGGTGTGGGGTACGTGTGCATCTTACTGAGTTCAACTCTCAAGAGTCCATGTGCTGCATGCATCTATTCCATTTTTCTTTGTAAAAATTAAAAATGGAGACAAACTAAATCTGGCATATGAACGTTGCACAGCTCAACAGGAAAGAGCAGAATTTCTGTGTCATAGCAGATTAACATCTTGTTTAGAGTTCAGCCAACCACCAAAGCAGTCATTAGCTGCTTCTGTTTATTTTAGAAGCAAGTAATCATCATACCTGGCTATACTAAGAAGTATCAGCATTTCCAAAACAGGATTAGGCAGCTGACAGTCTATCAAAAGCTGTGTTAAAACTCCTTCCTGTCTGAGTCAAGGAAACCCTCAGGTGAGTAAAGACTTTAATCTGACTACCTCCCAAAGATGCGTCTGGAACACTAAAGGCAAGAAGCTAGGATTTCTAGATTTCTTTTCAGAAATCCAACCTTGAGACACAGGGTTGTTTCTACACAGCTTGTCTATGACAGAGTACACATGGTTTTCCTTTAATTTCTATTAACTTTCTCCAATAAACCTTGCAATTTTATCACTTTAATTAGAGAAATTTTTTTACTGTGGATTTACTTGCAACTGGTTTAAAAAGTAAGAAATTTCAGGTTCCTGGAATATATTTCAGGTTCCTTCAGAATGGCAGTTATTAGAAAAAGACATAGGAGCACAAGCACTCCAAAGAAACCAAAGGTTACTTTGCTCAGCCAATGTGGGACCTGTGAAGAACCATTTTCTACTGACCAGCATTTTCTAGGTGAGTTTCTTGGTTTAATAAGAGAAAAAAAAAAAAAAAAAAACCAAGAAAAAAAAAGGGAAAAAAAAAAAAAAATTGTTAAGCCCCAAAAAAGATTTCTATCAACTAGAAACTATGCAGCAGTTAGAGAGGAAAGTGCTGAATTTATAATCTGGGCTGTCAAGGCATCTGAAAAAGTCAGAGATTGTTCTTAGATCACTACTCGGAAATGCTCTACACATGCTCCCAAGGTCCGACGGGAAATTATGCTTATTTTGTGAGCCTCTGCACCAAGCCCTTGCCTGTCCCACGCTCCCTTCTTTGCAATCCTATGGATTTCCCAGTAAGCACGGGGTAATGGTTCTCCCTCCACATCAGCTCTTTCAACACTTCCCTTCAGACCTTCAACCCAGGTTTTAAGATACTTAAATGTGATCAGAAGGGACTCAGGCACGTGACCAAGACATTATACAGCAGGGCTTAGGCTGCAGGAGGACTGCTAGGAAAGCAAAAGGAGTGGAGCAGCTATGGTTATCAAGAACTATGTTCCTGCAACAGCAAGAAGGGAATTGGGGCAATCCACCTCCAAATGCTGTCGTGAAGCAGGGAAATAGCAATGCTGCAAAAGGAAGGACCTCAAACATGAATGTTGCTGAACAAACCTGCTTCAGCTCCATGCCAGTGCTACAGCTTTTGTAAAACTCATTTTTCTTAGTCCCTATAAGCGAGTTGGTTTAAACTTGAATATAACAACTCTATATTTTGTGCTCATCTTCTGTAAGCGTTAAATTGTTAACCATGTTGTCTACAAGTTGTCTCATGCCCTACCATACACAGAATTCTCAGTTGAGAATAAGAGGAAAATTGTTAGCACAACTCATTGTCTATAAATATAAAAATTATTGAAACATTTTGGTTGACCTTTAAGATCATTGAGTCCAACTGCTAACCTAGCACTGCCAAGTCCACCACTAAACCATGTCCCTCTGCACCACATCCACACATCTCTTAAATACCTCCAGGGACGGTGACTCCACCACTTCCCTGGGCAGCCTGGTCCAGCATTTATAACCCTTTCTGTGAAGAGATTTTTCCCAATATCCTATCTAGACCTCCCCCGGCACAATTTGAGGCCATTTCTTTGTGTGCTACTGCTTGTTACTTGGGAGAACAGACCAACCCCCACCTCACTCCAACCTCCTTTCAGGTATCTGTAGAGAGCAATAAGGTCTCCCCTCAGCCTCCTTTTTTTCCAGGCTGAACAACTCCAGTTCCCTCAACTGGTCCAGTTAAGACTTGTGCTCTAGAGCCTTCACCAGCTTTGTTGCCTTTCTCTGAACATGCTCCAGCACCTCAATGTCCTTCTTGTAGTGAGTGGCCCAAAACTGAACCCAGTATTCGAGCTGTGGCCTCACCAGTGCCAAGTTCAGGGGGACACTCACTTCCCTAGTGCTGCTGGCCAACACTAGTGCTGATACAGACCAGGATGCTGTTGGCCTTCCTGGTCACCTGGGCACACTGCTAACTCATACTGCCAGCTGTCAACCATCCAGCTGAATATCCTACAAAAACAACCAAAGAAACGAATCAAACCCTCAGAATCCCACCCATACAGACTGCAGTAGTGAAGCAACCTTTTTTTTATTTTCAGTTATTTTGGTTTGGTTTTTTTCCAGATTCCTCCCCCTCCACCCCCCCCAGCCAGAGCTGAGTGGAGGGGGTGAAAAGGGTCCCAAAAAGGAGTTCAAACTGGTTTAGAGGGGGAGAAAGGGGCACATACCCCCCCAGCCAGCCCCCTCTACACCCCCCAGCCAGAGCTCAGTGGAAGGCGGAAAAAAGGCTCCTAAAAATGAGTTGAAACT
>JAAGNO010007159.1:11135-25544 GCA_033439905.1 Ceryle rudis
CTTCGGTTAAGAGCTGCTCTTCAGAGCAGTTGTATTGTACATAAGCACCTGCCAGCTATCAACCACTAAAAGCTGTTGCAATTCTAGTATTCAGACTCATAACACAAGTTGTTGTTTTGTTGTTTGTTTGGTTTTTTTGTTTTGGTTTGGTTTTTTTAATCTGACACATACTGCATCAACACAGATACTGTAAAAAGCTTCCCCATCATTGCAACAGATCTTTGTGAGATACTGAATACCCTACTGAATCGTACTAGGGAACTCAGAGAAGAAATCCAGCAACTGTCAGGAGCTTCCTGCAAGACTGCAACAGCAATTTAAGATACAGAATAACAGTATGATGTGGCTGAGATGGTAAGGTCTCATGTGAATCATTAGGTACAGTGTTAGCTTGTGAGTAGATATAAAACACTATGCTAGACAAAAAAAATAAATAAATAAAAGAACCAGTTATTACATGTTTAGCATTTATGTGTTTGTTTGCTTTTTAATTAATAAACTGTAAAAATGTACCCTAATTCACTACAATAGACTATGCCCTGAGAAGTAGCATTACACACTAAGTAAAAGCCACTAGAAAGTGTCAGGCCTAAAATTCAGTCGCATAAACTGTCTCCAAGGAATTTACCGGAAGCACATATTTCCTCCATTTTTCAGCAACATACTGCTTTTTCAGAGGAAAAGACTAATGAGAGTTTACGCTTATTCTAGTTTTCCCAACCTTAACTAGATGATTTATTTTTTCCTCTTTTCTCCTTTAAACTCTCCAGGGGAAACTAGATGGCTTCATAGATAAAGCTCTTGCTTTTCACCTCTGAAAGAGGATGTAGGCTTAGCATGAGGTTCTGAAAAAATTTAGCCTGATGAATTCCACTTAAGGACATCAATCACAGCACTTTTGGGGAGGTAGTCAGAGTTATCTAAACATTAAATGAGGCCACCTCACCAATGCTTTGCTACATTCTTCTTTGCTGGTTGGAAGAACAGCAGAGAGGTTGGGAAGGAAACACCTTTGACCACATGGATTAAAAAAAGAAGGAAAATATCTTAGACAGGGACACTGAACTTCGTTTGAAAATAACATGAATGTTAAGTGCATTTGAGAATAGATGAGTCATCTTCTTTCCTTTCTACCTGACATTAGTAAACAGTAAGATCTAATTGTAAAGACCTCTTATCACCAAATGAGTACAGGACAAGCATTGAGTTAAGTCACATCTACATTTCACTTCGCTGCTTATTTTTCTAAAATTCTCTAGAAGATACAACTCAGGAGTTGTGATTTTTTTCGCCCCCACACTGTAAGTGCAACGGCTCATTTCCTACTAAATTGAAGTATCTAAGGAACATTCTTCCTTCGGAGAAGGCAAAACAAAACTAAGCAAACAACCTTGTCCAAATATTCAATCATCAAGTTTCTGAAGACTCACCACTTAAATTATTCTCTGGTAGTCACATTTTGTTTACTGTATTGTAAATTATTCTGAAAAAGTATGTTTGTCAAGTCTGGCTACAGATTCAAGCCTTTTAAAAACTCTTTGTTTCTGCTCATATGATACAGTACTGTTTTAAAAAATCTTTGATTACCTACGTGGGAAAAAAACTCACTCCTGTCTATAAGGACTAACTATACATCCTAATTAAGCAGCAGTAACACAAAACTGGAAATGCCAGAAACTGATTGTAAGACAGTATCTAAGCTTTCTCACTATATCAACACTTGGCCTATTTGTCTTGAAACAAGTTCTGTATAAGGTAATTAATCAAACAGTATAAATCAACAATTTACTTTTCCCTCCTATTTAGATGACATATGGATTTGATCATATAAAGAATATGTAAGAAGTCAACAAAACACTAATATGCAGGCATAAGTAGATTAACAAATATTAATCAGAGCAGCTATAGCAATGCATTCCAGTAACAACTTTATACAGGTTTGTTATTGGAGCTATGTTTAATGCTTCATGGCTTGCTCCAGTGACTGTAACACACAAGATAAACCAAATGCCAGTGAAATAAGTTAATGTATATATATAGCAGCTGACAATTCAACCCATTAAAAATGTGATTCCTTCTACTCTAATTCTGTAGCTTCAAAGTACATTTGTTCCTCAAAACCCTTTGTTTCTCACACAAAGAAATCTCTACAAAGCTAACCCAATGAACAAAAAGAATTTGCATCAATTCAAATGACATAAGCTACAGCAAGAGATAAAAATCAGTAAAGATGCTGAACTTTATATGAAGACTTCTACAGATGTACAAAGTTTGGTTTTACATGTCAAGGAACTTCAGAGAGTGACAGCCTTGTATTCTGCAGCTTCTGCCGGACATCTTCTCTGCAAGAATGTCTATCAACTATAATTCTCTGACCTCTGGAACAGAAAACTACTATAATACATTTCTTAAAGTAGCAATACACAGTAGCCTGTATGCATGTTAACTACCTGGCCTGATGCCACTTTTCTCAAGCAGTGCTCAAATGGGACTCTGCAGTAATACTTAATGGTTAGACAGGTACATTCCAAAGATCACAGGTCCAGAACACCACAGTTTTGAGCTTAATGAAACTTGTTGGAAGTATCTCTTCAAGCCTCTTTCATGTAAAAGGCTTCAGGACATAGACAACTTGAAGTAATTTACTTATACATTTTCTTCTTTCATATAATTTATATTACTATCATGGAAACATTTAAAAGCTCAATTTTCTAAATGTAACTACAGTCACTAGATTAGAAAAAAGGTACTATTTCCATCAGGTGTAGGTTTTAAAACCCCACACTTAAGTGTCATACTACAGCCATCAGTGTTTTGCAGAAGTAATAAAAATATCAGCACCATCTCTAATTGGAATTCTCAGAACATTTTCCAAGCATGAAAATACACTGCAATTCTGTTCAGTTACATAGGGCCAAATCTCGTATTCCTACAAGCATGCGTAACTCGTGCTGACACTAATAGGAACAGCATGCACATACATGAGGGTGGCTGTTTTAAATATTTACAATGGAAAGATTGTCAAATTCAATAGCAAAGTACTTCCATGATATAGGTCTAAGAAAGCCAAGTAAACCTCCAGATTATACTCTGGCAGAAATATATAATTGGTTTCAAGACAGATTCTAATATAAATCGCTTCCTCTAAAAGCTTCAATCATTCCAGTGCAAGAAAAGAGCATCTCTTCCCTTCAGTTCAAGAAATACTTCTTGTCATGCTCCCACTTCCCAGTCTACTCCCGACACTAATATTTTTCTCATGAACAGGTAATTTTTGTCAAGGTAAACAGCATACACAGTTATGTTACTGTCTGATGTAATCTAGGACTGAGGACATGTTCCTTAATACACTGCCAGCTGACTTCACACTTTACAGGTTTGTATTAGTCATTAATGATATCTTGTTAATCAAGCTGACCAAAACTACTACACATGCTTTAACGTATTTTTCATACTCAGAAAACCTCAGGTCCTCTGGGTTGGTAAAATTTCTTGCTCAAGGAAAGTTCTGATGTTCAGACTCTGGTTTGTACCTGAACCTACCCACCTGTCAGTGGTCACAGAGGCAACAAGCCATTCCCACACCTCCTTCACGTCACTACATTCTTCGGGAACTAAAACCATCGACCAAGACAGCATCCCAGAGCACCTCAAACCAAATGGCTTTGTAATATACCTCTGGCTATAGAGGGGCAGGTGTGACTGCCCACCGAGACAAAGTTTTACCATGGAGATGCTTAAGCCTAGGTCAGTCTTACCTAGGTCATGTAAACAAAGAGTGTACATTTAGAAATGTCTGTTAGCTACTCTGTGCCTGAAATGAGTTAAGAATATACTCTCTAAGACTAGAAGTGGTCTATTTTCATTCTGAAATGCAAGAGTAACCCCTATCCATAAATTTTTTTTTAGAACTGTTCAAATTCCACATGTTTCAAGTGCCTTTTTTCTTTCCAAGTGACACCTCTTCGGTAGGCCACCTGTCTTTTCCCTCCTTTATTGTTCTCTGCCCAATGGAAACAGCAGCTTGAAACGTCACAGTCAGGAGGCACTTTGGGCAGGTGATATATACAGCAATTTTGGCAAAGACTCTAGCTTGAAAATATCCCCTCTGTGAATAGTCTGGAACAGAGGTGATGCTGCCATTGTATGAACTTCTACAGTTCTACAATGTTTTCCCCCTGGGTCTTCGGACCAGCACAATTCCATTAGTGTAAAAAAATCCCTTATATAGACAAATTCTAAGGAAATGACAAAATAAACCATTCATGTTTAATTTCACTTGAATAGACATGTGTTTCAAATTCCCTTAAAACATAAAGTTACGTAAACAGAAATGTATGTCTGGAAAAGTGCTCTTAAAGAAGAGTGAAAAGAAAACAAAGACAAAGACTGAAGCTCTGCAAAAGAGCAAAAGTGAAGAGAGAGCTCCCTCCTGCTGTCTTTTGAATTGTATAGTCTCAATGACCAGTTGGAAAAATTATTTTTTACACAATCACCTATTGGACTTGCATGGTCTTGGTTAAGTACAAGCTACTAATGTGTGATTTAGCAGGCTGAAATTTTGTAGTGTACATACAAATGCATGTACATTCAGAAATGTGTACCAAGTGTCATTAATTGTAGATTGTTGAGATTAAATAAATAAATACCAAGTAGAAAATGAAAGTAATGTAGTCTGTTCTAAGGAAAGTATTTCAAAATATAGCTCTGACCAAAACTGTGAGTATGAATGTGTGTTTGAACTACTTCCTGACACATTTTCCTGTACCTGCTTTTCAGGATTTCATAGATTTTCCTAAGATAACTAATAAGCAAACAAAAAATGAGTTAAAATACTAAAAGGCATGGCTCCAACAGGGCTCCTGGAGCTTTGAGAAAGAAACACTGCAGTCTAGTGTTCTACCGAAGGTTGATAATACAAAAGTAATAGAGATCACTGAACGTAGTCTGAATCCAAAAAGGTATGAGCAAAATGCCACTACAGTAAAGAACAACCTGGAAACAGGTTTAGTTGATACTTAATAGATCCTCCCATTCTTTTTCCAGACACTCTGTTTCAAAAGCATTACAGTTTTGGTTTTGTTGTATTGTTTTTTTTTTTTTTTTTAGCCAAATTATTCAGTTTGCCTTAATGCAGTATTTAAAAGATAAGAAAATGACATGTTAGGAACCCGACATAGAGTAATTTCTTAAAAAGATTAAAGAACAAACTGCATTTGCTTAATAAAAAGGTACGCCAGTTCTTTAATAAATAAAGTGACAGACTTCTACTTTGAATATGAACTTAAGGACTGACCACTGAGGAGTGAGAAACACGTGGTTAACTAACATTTGAAACAAAGACATGCATTTGTGTCTGAAAAGAGAATATTGCACTAAGAGAAGAACCCTGAAGGCTTTAAACTCTTCCTTCACTGACCTAGAAAACTAACCAACCATTTCCTGTAAGCAGTGGCAAACCTGGCTTGGTCTGCATCCCTACAAGTTGATAATACTTTATCAATGAAATGGTATTCCATTTCTGGACCAAGAGAGTCCTGCATAGGAGCACGCTTCAGGCGTTTTGTTTCTTGGGTATAACCTTGTTTGCTGCTGGATTCATTCAAGCCATCAACATCCATAGCTTGTGCCATGTGACTTGTCGTAGGACCATGGTGAGAATTATTAAGAGTTTCATCGCTGCTGTCCACAGATGATACCACTGTGCTCAGAAGAGGAACTCTGTTGCTTAGGTGGTGCTGAAGGTAGAACACATGCCTTCTTCATAGGAAAATACAGAAACAAAAAAGCAAAAAAACAAAAGTCATGCACTGAAAATAATCTGCTTTTGCTGCTGAACTGCTACAGTTCATTTTCTATCCCTCCAGATTCCCCCCAGACACAAAATCTACTGGCACTGCTGACACTATAAAAAAGGGCTCAGTGTCACCTTGGGAAATCTGCTGTTACCCAGTCAGGCATGTACACCCAGTTGGCAAAGCAAAGGTGTTCTGCAGCTGATATAGCTTCTATCTTTTACTCATATTTTGCCCGTTAAAAACAATTAAGCGGGGAGGCTGATTAATAGTATCTTGTGTCTCTTGCAGAAACTGTAAAGACAAGTGGAGCTTACATCGACAAAATACTTAAGCCCAATCAAATTCTCCATTCAATAGCTCTGATTATTCTCTTGAGTGTTTTCCAAAGGCTTAAGACACAGTACCTTAGAAATCTCTTATTGAGTGGTACCTTTTAAAATCAGAACAACAATTTGTCTGTAAATATCAGACAAGAACAAGCCACACATCATAAAGACACTGCTGACCAAGCCCTCTTACCTATGACACCACAAGGTTTCATGTCCTGGGTAAGTATCAATCAGTTCAGTGCAGAGCTCCAACTCTTCCTCTAAACGTCGGGGGAGATCCACGCTCTGCTCCTCAGCACAGGCAGCTTCTGCCCCTGCACTCTCCTCATCCTTTTGAAGGTTAGGGTTTTGCTCATTTACCATTTGATTTTGTACTAGTACGTTATTGTCAGTCACAGTTCTGCCTATCAAGGACTTGAGTAAGAACTGGCGGTAATGAAACCCACTGTGGTCTGAGACATGCAAGGATACCCAACATTTAGTGGATGAAAGTTCATCAAGAAGAACCTGAAACAAAAAGCAGTGACAGTTATCAACCAGTATAAAGGAGGAATTTACAACCACTGTTTCTGTATTAGGTTAACGTCTTCTCTGGGGACTTCAAGTCACTGTGGTAACAGTTTAGGAACACAGAAAAAATGAAGTAACCACTAAGCCTTCTCCACTGTGTGCTGACAAGTATCTTGGCATCCCTACACAAAAGAAATTATACTTCTTCCAAACTCTAAGAAGGCAGGTGTCTCAGAAACCTTCCCATAGGGTGAGGGGAAAAAACAAACAACATCAACTTATGATAAGAAATAAGCAGTGGTTTAAGAATCTCAAAATGCTTAGGAATAAAGACTACTTAGAGGAGGCAAAGGTAGAGGGTACACCAAACTACGTGGATATGAGTTAAAAGTATTTTAATTTTTTTGCCTAGTGTACTGTGAATGTCAGAGAGTGGGTGAGTTGCTTAGGGAAAAAAAAAAAAAAGAAAAAAGAAAAAAAGGGATTTCAAGTAATTTACAGAAAAGACCACTAGCATTATGTTCCAAGTCACAGAGCCTGTGGAATACAAAACTATTTGTCCATAATTAAGTTGCTTGACCTTCTAATTCGTCATCTCCCAGAAAGGCTTTCACAATAACTCTGGTAAATACCTACATTGGTGCTGGCACCTAGAAATCTTCTCTTATTTCTGAATGGTTCTAAATCTTCATGATCTATTTCTAGGAAGATGGACAAACTGGGCAAAGCTTCTTTTACATTACAACCATTGTTTCTAATAGAGAAAGTATTTATTTAAAGGCTTTAACCTCTTTTTTTCATATTGCTCCTTCTCTGGAGTTTAAACTCTCCAACAAGAGCAAAACTACTTTTTTCTTTTACTTCTAAGGACTTTGGATATAACCTTACTGGTATTTTCTGCTTTTAACCTCCTTCTAAGCTACCTACATTACTTCACAGGATCACCTGATGCAAAGTAACTTCCAGAAGCACAAGTCTTTCTATTTTTCTCCTGCAGCACAAGACGCACAGCCTCCCACAAAGAAAATTACATAAACGTGCAAGGCTAGATGTGGTGTATCTGTTCTACGAGATACTACAGCAAATATAAATTATGTAAATAGCTTCTTCTATCCACTTCAATGCAGTTTTTTAGGTCTTGATAAGAGATATACCAGCATCATCTTCCTTTTACAGATAAGCAAACTGAAGGGAACTATTAAGTAACCGCCCACACATGGGATTCTTAAGGGGGCTAATACTCCCCATCTCCAGTTCTGCACTTTAAACCATAAGATCAGTTTCCCTTTTCTTGGCAGAACTGAGCTTACTATTTTATTTTTTTCAATGTGAAAATTTAAAAGCCTATTAAAATACAAGGCTCAAAGGCAACACCAGAAAAAACAGACCAGTCTTTATTCTGGTGGAAATGATACCACACACATTGTATTGAACTTGTATCTCAGAATAATCAGATTCATTTATTGCACATGTTTATAAGCTACACAGTTACAAGGGAACACTGTAATTACGGACTTTTACGCTCTGCACAAAAGCAAAGAGTAATTCCGAGCATCATCCTCACACAAAATAGAAAACCCCTTTTAGAAAAGCAAGACAGAAGATTGCCACTAAACCTCTTGAGATCTACAAAAAACAAGGCCTCTCCTCTAGGAACCTCAAAGTAATAGTGGAAGATGCTTCAAACAAAAATCCAGCTAATGTCTGGATTCCAACAGAATGTTTATGCATTTCCACACGGAACAGCACAAAGCCCTTTACCAGTTTTCTGTGAAAAGGAACTGATCTGAAAATGCCTCCCTACCTGCTCTTGATGACCTCTCACAAAGGACCACCTTCTACCTTTAGTGGTGAGCTGAATTTCACGGAATCACAGAATTGCTCATGTTGGAAAAGACCTTCAAGATCATCGAGTTCAGCCTAACCATTCTACCCTAATTCTAACAACCCACTGCTAAACCATGTCCCTGAGCACCACATCCAAACGATTTTTAAACGCATTCAGGGATGGTGACTCATAGTTTTGTTTCTTTGGTTGTTTTTTTATTGTAGAGTCTGAACAGTCACTCTCTATCCTGTAATTCTGAAGTTTATTACTCCTGTCTAAAGAAAACAAGGAAGTCTGTCCATCCTTGATGAACTATATCCTATTTTTGTATATGCATGATTTCTCTGAAGCATCATGATGTGTAAAAATTTTAACAGACAATACCAATATTACTCTCTTACTCTATTTCTGTAATGATGCACCCACCTATTAGTAGGTCTCTGGAGCCCACACTTTTCTCTCATTAGCTAACTGTACTGCCACATGAGAAAGTCAAGCTTTCTCATCCTTTTCTGAGGCAAGTATTCCAATACTAGAGAGAATACATTGGTTGGAGCAGTATTTTCTGATTGATCCTTAATTTACATTACGTAAACTTGCTAACGTGGTTCAAACTCTGCAGGAAAAGCGAAATGAGATCTTTATATTCAAACAAGATAATGATTTACTGTCTAATGTAAGAAAGAAGAAAACACCTATACTCAGTGAGAAAAATCCTCCTACAGGGCCTAAACTTTCTCCTCTAGCATTTATAATTTTTTTCCAGAGTTTGAACTGACATTCGGTCTGTCGAAGCATTAGGATTACCAAACCAAGTGAAAAATACCCCAAACCTTATCAAACAATCTACTCCCTCAAATCCTCAAAAGCAGGCCAACAGTTTCATAAATGATAAACCTCTTTTGAGAAGGCTTATTTCAATGAGCACTGATATATGTGTTCATTTTTTCAGCAGAGTTCCAGTCTTACATCTCAGTGAAATTTACCATTATTTTCAGATATTCAAACCACAAATGGCTGAAGGTACATTATGCAACAGCAAACAAGAAAATAACCTGTATATTTTTGTGAAAATCTGTAATGATTGCTTTTCCCTCCCCGTCCTTCATATTTGCTTTTATTCCTCATGTCACATCTTGTGAATAATCAGTTTCCGATTCTGCCTTTTTAAGTTACCTAGACAAATTTTGTCTCAAGATTCTTGTATTTTTTATGTTCCACACTTTTCCCTCATTTTCCTGCATCCCAGACACCTTATCCTAGGCTATCTGGAGACATGCCTTGGTGCTGTCATGAAAAATAACCTGGAGTCAACAGGCAGATTTCCCAGTGGGTTAAACACAGCTCGAGGAACAGCAGCACCAGTGAAATTTTCCCACAGATAAAGTCAGTTGGACAAAACTGGAGAAAACCATCACTTCTTTAGTAATCAGCCTAAAAAGATGACCAGTAGCGGACAGGAATAGTGATCAAAGTAAATGGACTTGGGAGTCATCAAACAAATTTAAACAACTTCCTTCACAGTCATACTTGTGACTTGTCACACAAAGCATTGACACTTGCCAATGAATAAACCCACCAGAATCATTTGAGTAGTGAGAAGAGTTATTTCTATCACAATGCAATTCTTTCTGTTTACTTAAACTAGTAAGAAACAGCAAGTGTAAAAAGCACTCGGGGTGTTCTCCTGATCTTCAAACTACTGCTAACTAAAGCATAAAGTGATGAGTTTTAATTAACAGTGCTGCCAATGGCAGGGAGGTTGGATTAGATCATCTCTGAGGTCCCTTCCAAGCTAAGCCATTCTATGATTCTAACCCCACCCCCTCTTTAATAAGCTATTAAAGACTTATATGAAAGTCCCTGTTTGCTATTAATATAGTCCTGTAACCTTAGGTTCTATCATCCAATCTATCCCAATCCTCACAATTCTCATGAGTTTTCCATAACTACCTTTTCATACAAACTTTCTAGGCAGACAAGTCCAAATTCTGGGCTGTCTCCATCATGGAGTCTGGAGCATACTTGCTATTTACTACTAATCTGATACAGCTATTTTTTAAGTTTCTCAGGGGACAATTAACAGTAAACATCAGCAAAAGAACATCCATTGCTAGCAGTAGCTGGTCCTAAGTCATAAAAATAACAGCTGTATTGACTCAACAGCCTCCACTAAGTTCTTCCCTCACTCCCCTATGTATTTACAGGATGGTGAAATGCAGTAGCTGCTGTTAAGAATATGACTGACACGTCACTGTGCCAGCCTAATTAATATTCACAAGGAATTAACCTGAATCTTAGAAACCACGGTATTACAAAACTGCCCATATAATTTTAGACCATGTCACATGAATTCAGTTTCCTGCGTAGAAATCCCGCTTTAGATGCTACTGTGATTGCCACTACACAAGATGTCCCTGCTGGAGCTGAAATAGCTTGATGAGCCCCCAGTTTAAATGCTTTCAGAAGATACTGTTGGAGCTAAAGAAATCTGTTAAAAGCAGTACTATGCTTTGTCTGAAATTCCCACTCTCTTTACTTAATCCTTCAGTATCCTGAAACCACAAATAACCTGAATTAGGGTATCAAAATGAGACACTGCATCACGTTATCAAAATAATATATCATGCATTATCTTTTTCTCTATTAACAATTTCAAGGTTAGTGCTAGAAGAATTACTTTCAGTTGTCCCCTCTTTATTTCAGTTCACAGTCCAATCTATCCTCCTGTCATAAGTTCATTAACACCAAGTTATGATCAGACAAATAGAGGACTTTGTAAGTGGGCAAGAAAAATCTGTTCTTTCTGCTGAGGAAACCTGTCTACCTTGGGAACAAAAATGAAAAACATACTCTTTTTTAAAAACACTCTTAGCTACCTGTACTAACTTAATATGATACCCTCCATCCATGTCATCGGATCTGCTTGGCAAACCAGCATTTTGCTTTTCTTTTAGACAAGGAAATTTAAGACTTTATTCACTACTGTACTATACCTTGATGGTCAGCTTTCCCAAATGTTGTAAAACCCAGATTCGATGGGACCAGGCATTGTAGTTGCTTGGGTATCTCCCAGCAGCTTCAGCACAGACGTTCATTTCCTCCTGGACTAGTCGGTGAATTCTCTCCACAGGTGCTGCTCCCAAGTTTCCTTTAGTCAGAAGACTGGGCAAGGAGTTTTCCTGAATTAGTTGTTGCAGTACCCATCGTCTGGTTAAACAATGTACAGTGTTAATGGTGAGAGACCAATTTTAAGACCAAACCCAGGTTTTTTCATAAATCAATCGCACCTTTCTGATATTTCCATTTTCTGAACTACATTGTAATGGTATGATGAATAAGCAGTACACATAACCATCTGAACTCTTCCCATAAGGAAAACTATGACTTCGTGATCAAAAATAATTTAGGTATGTTTGTTTGCTTTCTGTTAGGCAATCATCACTACTTACAGCATACTGAAAGAAAGCAGGAGGAAACAGCACAAAAAAAAAAAAAAAAAAAGAGACTTTTACAGCATTAAAGTATCCAACATGAGACAGAAAAAAATGATTGAATAAAAAAAACCCACTTCTTTGTATTTTTTACGTTCGTCAGTACTGCACACAGCAAGTCAAATTAGTTTCTGTATATCACCAGCAGAAAGAAAGTACAAAAAATTAGTTTCAAGGGCTACAGGTATAACCAAACCAAATGTTTGTACTGCCAAATTATAAATATTTGATTTGACGCGATTGATATAAGCAAAGATTTCTACACGTCTTTTTAATTTTACTCCAGTCTGACTTTCAGTAGTATTTTTAGGTTACTATTTTGAGAAGTGTCCTCGATGCTTCAGAAAACAGGCATCTGCAGACTCTACACAAAAGGTTCCTACAAAAAGGGATCACAGCTGTGCAAGAGTTCCATGCAGTCAAGAGAACTGCAATAGGCCCAGGCTAAATGCTATGGAAAACTGGACATCTTCTGGTCTGCAACAGAGAGCGAGGTCTTTGTTTTGTACTGGCTCACAACGGTTCCAAAACCAATTAATTGCTACTTGCAGAAAGATGTCATTCTCCATTAAAAGAAATCAATAAGTAAAAGAAAAAGAATAAATTAATTTTCTTTTAAAAATAATGACATTTTGCAATTCATATGTAAAATTGCATAAATATATATATGCAAAATTTAAAAATAGATAAGCAAAACACTGTTTAAAAAAATTGGTAACCCATCTGCATTTTCTCTCATTTGTAAACATTTATAATATTCTTGTTCATAAGCGTTTTTTTATTTATATTGTATATTTTTATGTTTGTTATTTTTTTTTAAGTTTTCAACTATTGGAACAGAGTATTAAAGACAATTTATAAGAACACAATTTTCAAACTGTCTGCATTTCTCAGCAGAAATCACAAGCAACTGATTGAAGCCAGTGTTCATACATTAGCTTCCTATATAAGCTTTGTTTTAACTAAAGCTGTACAGCTAAAGAAACCATGCTCTTTGACTGTTGTGGAACTTTATGAAATGTAGTAATTTTAAATACTTAATTTTGTCTTATTTTTAAAAAATCTTTGATTCAAACATCAACATCTAGTACTTTTTCACTTCTATCAGCAGATTTGCAAGAAATGGGAAACTCTAAAAAATGTCTCACAAAAAGCTAAATGAGTAGAGATTCATTCTTTTAACAAAAGATAAATGTTATTTCATTAACACAGAATTCCAAATAAAACCATAAAAACCCAAGTTATTTTGATCCTATAACTATTTCTGTGCCTTAATATGAGTACTTTTTTTTTTGCAAAGTAAGGATTTCAAATAAATTACATGTACAGGAGCGTGTAAGAAAATACAGACTTTATAGTCACTATTGCTAAACCAAAAAAAAAAAAAAAAAAGAAATCTGAGTGTTCTAGACTTTTTGCATGGTCTGAAAGAAAGACAAGCACAACCTCAGAAGATTTAAAATGTATTTTTGGTACCTTTTAAATATCACAGTATTTTTTCAGAGGTTTTTAAAATAATATTTTCTCCAATAAATCTGCAGAAAAGAAATCTGATTTCTTCTGTCACTGTATGGACGTTCCTATGACTATTGCAGTTCCTAGAATTACTGCAAATGAATGCAGGATTGTTCAGTGACAACTGTGCAAACAGTCAGTAAATACACTGGCTGTATATGCACAAGATCTGTCTGAAACCATCCCAAACATACATCAAAAAGCCACTATCCTGGTTTGAGTGAGAACAGAGCTGTTTCTGTTCAGTGATTTTACTTTCCAGTTCAGTTTTTCTAACTAACTGCACCGTCTGAAGTAAAGCAGGCTGTTTTCACAGGCAGTGTCTGCTTCTGGCAGTGATAACAGCCCATGGTTGGAGTTACTACCAAGGATTGGTGTGCAGAGCAAGACCACTGCTGGATCTTGTGTAACACATTGGGGGGTGCAGGAAAGTGAAAAGCCGCACCTGCAGGGAGGATCGGACAGGGCAGGGGATCCCAAACTGACCAGTGAGGTATTCCAGCCCATATACCTCATATTTGGTATAAAGCAGAGGGATCTGGAGGATCTGTGAGGGTTTTTTTTGTTAGCTTGCTAGTTTTGTTTGCTTGCTAGCTTCCTTCCTTGCTCACCCTCTCTCTGGGGGCTCCCAGGCTCTTCTCCCCTCTTGGACCGCTTTGCCAGCTTCACTCAGCTTGGCTCAGGTCCTCTTTCGGTTCCTTCCTCAGAGCATCCAAGGAGGACTCTGCCCATTCTGCCTTCGATCCCAATCGGTGTGTTCCTGAATCTGGTACCAGAATCCATCTCCTGAACACAGCTCCCATCTGCTGTGGGGCCCAGGCTGGGACCCCCCAGTGCCTGCTCTACACTAGCAGTCATGACGGTGATGTAATTACCATCAGGGGGGTTGGGCTTGATACTGGTTTTGTATATATTTGTACATATTCTATTTTATT
>JAAGNO010007159.1:40398-50700 GCA_033439905.1 Ceryle rudis
GTTGAGTGGGGGGGGGCTCGGGGGAAGGGGGGGATAGAGGGGCTGGAGGTTGTCCAGAAAAGGGCAACGAGGCTGGTGAAGGGCCAAGAGCACAAGTCCTATGAGGAGCAGCTGAGGGAGCTGGGGTATTTAGTCTGGAGAAGAGAAGGCTGAGAGGAGACCTTCTCACTCTCTACAGCTACCTGAAAGGAGGTTGGAGTGAGGAGGAGGACCACCTCTTCTCCCTGGTGACATGTGACAGGACAAGAGGGATGGATGCAAGCTGCAACAGGGGATGTTTAGGCTGGATATTAGGAAACATTTCTTCACTGAAAGGGTTACCAAACATTGGAATGGTCTGCCCAGGGCAGTGCTGGAGTTGCCATCCCTGGAGGCATTTAAATGGTGTGTGGACCTGGTGCTTAGGGAAATGGTTTAGCGGTGAGCTTGCAGTGTTGGGTTGAAGGTTGGACTAGATGATCTTGAAGGTCTCCTCCAACCAAAGACATTCTGTGATTCTGTGTGATTCTGTAATCAGACCTCTTTTGCTGATCTATACAGACCTGCTCTCAAAATCTATGTGTTCAAGATGGTACAAGCATGTTAGTTATATGATGACTAGTTGTTAGAACCTGCATCAGACATCTGCTAGCATACCACTATTGAAAACATTATTATTTAACTCACTGATTGATCAAGTGACCATAAAGACTGCCTTTGCTATAGTTGCAGTCAGCACAACACAATGGATGGTGGCTGTTTGGTGCAGTCGAGGAGGCGAAGACAGTATGAGACATACCAACATTTTAAAGCATAACAGACACAGCCAGTGCTTTATAGCTTAGGTTACTTTAATGCAAACAGGAAAAGAACAAAAAATACAGTAACAGCCCAAACTGAAACCCAGGTGAATGTGAACTACTGAAGACCTGGACTCTGAATGGTCATAAGGTGTTCTTCAACACAAAAGACATCTCTCTGTCTTGAAAAAATAAAAGGCGGAAAATGCCACAGTAGGTAAAATATAGTAGAAATAAGCCTAGTAAGAATATGAATAAACACCAGAAATAAGACACTGTAGGAAAGCTAGACATAAAATATTTTTTATGCTAACTGCTATTTAGAAGAAACCTGAAACAATGAACAAAGTAGTTTCTTAAACTACAGTAACCATTTTTTATTCTTACTATGAAAGAATAAGACACTTTGTAGAGCAGTCAACTGTCTCCCATGTCACAACTGTTTAAAAATCTTTTTAAAAAAAACAGACAACATATACTACAGTATTTTTAATTCACATAAAACAAACTAATACCCAAACCAAATCAAAAAGATTAAAAAATAAATAAAGCATTACAACTACTGAGCAGTACAGACTATTGATTTCTGATACCCCCACAGCAGAAATGCTGCTCATATTCTTACTTTAGGCCCATACATCACCAGTTTTCATTTTGATTCAGGAAAGCAGGACAAAATTTCTTCTGTAAAGATTAACATTACTTCCCTAAATCAGTCACTAAAATAACCCTCTAACCCTTCCAACCTGGGTAAGAGAGAAAGGATTTATACCTTCAATGAAGTAACCCCATAACTCATGTAGTTTGCCACGATGTACAATCCAAAGCCTGCCCTCTCCCCAGGTTAACATTCAGTTCTTTCAGAACAAGTTAAACTGGCTTTAAGAAAGGCCACTGTAATGTAAAAACCAGTAAATTATGCAGATGAGGGGATTAATGGCACCCTGAGTAAAACTACAGGCAACACCAAGTTAGGTGGGAGTGTTGGCTGGAAAGCTGCCTGGCAGAAAAGGACCTAGGGGTGTTGGTTGACAGCTGGTCAAATATAAGCCTGCAGTGTGCCCAGGTGGCCAAGAAGTCCAGCGCCATCCTGGCTTGTACCAGAAACAGTGTGGCCAGCAGGACTAGGGAAGTGATTGCCCCCTTGTACTTGGCACCAATAAGGCTGTAACTCAAATACTATGTTCAGTTTTGGACACCTCACTGTAAGACAGATACTAAGGTGCTTAAGCGTGTCCAAAGAAGGGCAAAGCTGGTGAAGGGTCTAGAGAATAAGTCCTATGAGGAGTAGCTGAGGTTGTTTAATCTGGAGAAAATGAGGCTCAGGTAGAGAGTGGTAAGGTCTCTCAACTACCTGAAAGCAGGCTGTATCAAAGTGGGGGTTGGTCTGTCCTACCAAGTAACAAGTGATGGAAGAACAGGAAATAGTCTCAAGTTGCGCCAGGGGAGGCTTAGGTTGGATATTGGGAAAAATTTCTTCCTTGAAAGGGTTGTAAAGTACTGCAATAGACTGCCCAGGGAAGTTGTTGAATCACCAGAATCACTAGACACGTTTAAAAGTTGTGTAGACATGGTGCTTAGGGACATGGTTTAGCACTGGACTTGGTAGTTAGGTTAGTGGTTGGACTTGATGACATTAAAGGTCTTTTGCAATCTAAATGACTCTATGATTCTATGTTGTGCTTAGGTACGTGGTTTAGTAGTGGACTTGATAGTGTTACATTTATCATTGAACTCAATGATCTTAAGGGTCTTTTCAACCTAAAAGTTTCTAAGGTAAATAAAAAATGTGCATTAAGAATCACATAAAATATAATACAAATTAACATTCTATGATTCTATGAATTCTCCAGGTGGGTAACTTACCATCTTTGTTCAGCCATTGTTTTCTTTGTCTGTAGAGGAGAAGTTTATTGTGGACATAAGGCAAAAGAAACTTGACACACCAGCTCTCCACACCAAGCTTATTTTCTACCAGGACAATAGGGCTTCGGTTATACCTGGCTTCAGGGCAGGGTATTAATCCAATTTCATCTCTTAAAAAAACAGAAAGAAATACAATTAAACTTATTTTCAGTAGATAACAATTATTTTTCCTCAATAGAGCAGATTAGCAATGCTTCCTACCCAGTCTGTCCATCATCTTTTTCACAGTGTTTACCAAAATCTGTATTCATTATCCTCAATTCACCTTCTTGACTCTTGCCGGACTGCAGGTAGGATAAAATGCATTTTCAGAAAACTCATGCAGTATATTAACCTGGCAAATAAATGATTCAAACATGCTTTAAGGCATTAATAAAGATTCAACTGAAGCAAAAAAAGTAAATGTATTTTACCTTTGTGTGATATATTCCAGCACAATATAAAAGCCATTTGTAGATTTGCATTAAAAGCCACTAAAAGATTTTGTATTAGTTCCCCAGTGCTGTAGTGATAGAAAAAATCAGAAATATTTTAAGATTTGTTGAAGACTCTGGAAGTAATAGTCATGGTTAGATGAGCCAGAATGAATTTCAAACCCTTAAATGTTCTCTACAACTTTTATTGTGGCTCTTCCCACCTTAAGATATTCAGAAAAGTTTCAGTTCTATTTTTATATTATCACCTAAGCAGTATAACTTGGGTAATTAACACAAGTACTCCCGGCTTTGTGACAAAAATGCAGTGGAGTTGTAACCACTGCTACTGCAGGGGAAGCAAAACACATTAAGCAGTACAAGCACCTGACTGACCAAAAGCTACCTAGGTGCGGCCTGCAGTGGCATGACCGGGTTCAGAAACCAAGGATCTTAGAAAAGAAAATCAAAAACATCAATGTGTGTGTTTCCACATGTACATTTCCATGAATTCCATTTTTCCTTCTCCTATGCAAGGCAGCCTGCTGAACAGGAGAGAGACTTGAAATATAGAAGCCAGTCTGATTAAGCTTTTTATGAAAGGCTTTAAGCAAGCCTTAAAAAAAATTTAAAAGTAGATGGCCAAAAAAATTCATACCAGCAAACAGAGCAGAAGAGACTTGTCTGTTTAGTTTCAAAGAGCCAGACCATATTTTATTTTTTACTCAGCTTTCTCTAGCCTGTAGGGATGATAGAACAGAGTCTTACCAGCTTCTTAAAAATAAACAGGTTGTCAACCTCACATTCACATTCATTCGGACAGAAAGCAACATCATGTTATACTTGCCATTATGCACGATTTCTCTATCAATGCCTGTTTAGTGCTGAGGAAGGGAGATCCTCAGATCTCAGGCAGGAAAAAAAAAAGACCTCTTATGTTCTCAAATAGAAACTGAATTCTCCACCTTAAATCTTCTCAACACAAGGTGTACAGATACACACCAAGTGTGAACTCCACAACCTCAGCTCAATTATCTTAAACTAAATTTGTTACTGGACAATCTGATTGTACCAAATTAGTTCTATCTCCTCACTGACTTACACTACAGTAATCATAAGGGACACAATGTTCTTGTTTAAGACTATATTTTCTTATGCAGAAAACAGATTTAATCTATACATCACAAGCCACAAAGAGCACGAGTAACTTGAGGCAAAATATTTGCTAATCACTTGGCTCCATCTCAGATCACACACCCAGGTCTCTCACACATCTGGTAACAGAGGGAAACAAGCCTTTTCCTACCCCACCAATTGCAAGCAATAAGCATCAATCATCTCTCTTGTTCCACTCAACACAAATTAAGATCTGCAGGCATCTAGTCAGATTAGACCTAAACTGACGTTCAAAACTGCTTCTTTCAACATGGTACCTTGTAGCTGGAAGCTTGTACTTACTGCTGGCTCCTTCTTTTTCATGAATGTTAAACCCAGTCCTTGGCCAAACTTTGCCTGGCCTTGCATACAGTAACTTATGGGTCCCTACCTAAATGAAGATGCAGTCACCCACCACTTTGATAATTAACTCTGTGAATTACTACAAGAATTTACCAGGTGTTGCTTGCAAACAGTATACAAACAGTAAACAGCAAGGAAAATAAAACAAAACAAACCACAAACTAAAAATAAATCCACACCAAATACAGAAATCTGACTCTGATGAGCTAAGTTTCACAACATAGCTTTAAGCATGCCAAAATAACAGACAGGTAGGGTTTGCATAGAGCTGACAAGTCAGCCTGAAACACTAACTCCTGAATGTGCTCAGCTAGCCAAAATCAGCAGAGGACTAGACCACCGCATAATGAAATTCACCAAGATACAGTGCAACATAAAAAACGGTTTATCTGCAACTACTCAAGTTTTTACTAAGATGCAAACCAGGCCTTGTCATTTGGTAGAAATGTTGTCTCCCACACCTTGGTATTTTTTTGATGATCTGTATGGTTCAGAAATTGTATGTTGTATTCAGTTCCAGAGAATCAACAAGAGTTCATGATGCAAAATACCAGGAGGGCAGATTAGTGTAAGGTGGGGTGCCTGTCTCACAGTCAAACTAACTCATTCAAACCACCATTTATTTCTGCTCCTGAAGGCCCGTGAGATCTGCAGAAGCAGCAAGTAACAGGGCAGGTCTGTGTAAGCCCAGGAGATACTGCTTTAGAATGCCTGCAGCCCCTGTTCCACTGTGTACTCAAAGAAAGATTCTGCAGCAGGACTCACGTGCAGACACCACTGAATTACTGCTGGTCAAACAAAGTGACTGAATTACCCTTCATCTTGCACAAACTGGCACTGGTGACGTGACATAAAACACAAATCCTGTTCATATAGCAGAAATGCCCAAACTCATTGCAGAATAGAGGATGCCTGCATTTGAGTCAAGTGACAGGTGCAAGCTGCTCACAGTACCGAAGGAGACATCAACTGAGGGATGCTGTTTGTCAGTATTTTGTACTATCAGAAGCATCACCTACTAAAAAAGTAGGATTTAATTTCTCTCCCTAGAATTCCAAGATTTCTGATGCTGTCTCTTGAATCCTAGGAGTTGTTTGGTGCTTTTACATTTATTTTCCTCAAAGCAAGCATGACAGTCATGTTCCAAAAAACTGCATCAATTATCTCTCAAGATACCATGTTAGTTCACATTCCTGAAATACACCATGGAAACAACCAGAACTTAGTGGGATTTTTAGCTGGGTTGTCATGAAGTCCACAGGCATTACAGAGCTTCTTCAACCTGTTCTGAGAGCAGAAAAGATACGCAAGATGAGACCTAGTAGTTCATGATGCTGCACAATACAGACCTCGTCCATAGTGCAAACCTCAGCCATGGCAGAACAGTACTGACAAGCTGTTGCAGGACCTGCTTCAAGAGGCTCAGTCTGTTGACTCAGTCATTCAATGGCCCTCCTCAAAATAAGCCCTAGCCAACCTACTTTAAACTTTTAAAACAATGATATACAAAGAAGTTCCCTCTTTCACAAATCACAATACCACAGTACTGCTAGGGAACGAGGCACTTTTTGTGATGCTACCATGACAGGTCTTCAGCTTTAGGTACCCCATGGGAAGAGACCTTCTCTGCATTTTTTTTCCTGGACCATCATCTTTAGGATAATCCAACCTCTCCCCAGAGAATTAGACAGAGGATATTAAATAATGGCTGGGAGATCCAAATGAGGTACAATCAGTGAATACAATGCAATTATGATGCTATTGACAATAAAGACTGGACCTAAGTAGTTGGAACATTTCTGCAATTATAAAAATGGTTTTAATACCGGAAGACAATCCAGAGCATGGACACTTGAAACGTGTATATTTTTACACTAAAAGAAGTCTCGTGAAATGACTACACAGCTAATGAATTTATAATATTTGAAAGGTAGGGAAGAGGGGGTCTAAATCCAAGAGCTGAAACCGTTTTTCCCCCCTTTTCATGTAGTGAATCGCATAAACAATTCTCTTTTAGCATTTCAAATAATAAAATAAATTAATTCGAACATTTTGATTAGTCATTATCTAAATGTTACAACCAAAATCTTTCACAGATGAAAGAACAGTAATGTATTATTGAAATCAAAATACTTCTAGTCATTACTTGTTTCTAAAGAAGCTATAATACTTTCTAGGAGTTTCCTTTTGTTTGCTCCCACATTAACCTCCACTTGAATGGAAACTTATGCTGCAGTAACGAACTTCTGCAATGATGGCCCCACTCACTAAGTATTAGAAGCAAATTAGTTTTTACTTACTATTGGTGTATTTGGAACTATCAATGCTGCAGAAAGGTGTTAAGCAATCTAACAAAAAGAACACTGGCAAGACAAATTTCCTACTTGGCTACAGGAAAGACTTTAGGAAATGTGTTTCTTTCTGTATCACCTGCAGAGAACTTTGCAATCACACCAGAGGAAACCTTGATTCACGGTTTCAAATCTAACAATGAAATGTGGTACTTTTAGTACACTAGGAATGTGATTGAGACAGAAAAAATTATCTGAGCTACAGTGACGTAAATGATGCCTGACAAATGATAAACAGTATCCTCAGATTTTGTATACAAATGCTGGTCTACCATCTAAGAGTTCATCTTTCCACTTTTTTGACAAGTTAGTCCATTTCTCTTTACCTTTGCATGCAAAAGAATAGCAAAGTTCAAAAAGAAACTATACATTGATCAGCTCACTGTTGGTGATCCATTCAGTTCCAGTGGGATATCTCACATATATGACTTTATGAGGACCTATGCTTGTGGGACTGGGTAAAAATATCTTCTAGTTGAAAACTACCATGCTGACAAAATTATCTGCCTGAGGAAAATGGAGCTATCAGAGACCAGGCAAAAAGAATTTTGTCTTGCATATTTAGTTAGAAATAAGCTCATCTTAGAAAAATGTACAGTGTTGCTGCAAATTTAAAGCAAAAAAAAATAGAAACAAGAATCTAATGTCCTACTTGCACTAAAACTGTATTTTTACATGCTTTGTAGTGTTGACCAGAGACAGCACTCCCTTGAAAACCTTTAACTGTGAACCTGATAGAACAAAACCTTGATTATGACAGATGCAAAGGGGACAAGTGAACAAATGGTCAAGAAAAGGGGACAAAAAATGCTGGAAGAGAGAAGAGTAGGGGACAAAGGTATGAGATGTGAATCAGAACTTCATGCATGTGGCAGATATCCACTTATTTTCAGTGAAGCCAGGCAGATGCCACATAAGAGAATTCAAACCTCTATCTGTGACACAAATTGGCTGCTAAATTCAAGAGGCTAACATCTGCCGGGGACTACAGCTGGTTACTACTGTCTGGGCCACCACTAGGAAGACAAGATGTTTCCGAGATACATGAAAGTGTTTGGCCAGCATGGCTGTAACCTGGTGTTCTAGAGGCTGAGAGGTATCCTAGCAAAGGGCCCACAGTCAACACTGGCCCTTCAAAGTCCCATTGCATATACCATAGTTCACAAATCTAGCACACAGAATCACTGCTTTTCCCACTTCAGGAGGTGAACCAGCAGTAGCTCATGCTTCCTTACTCAAAACACGAGACGGTGCATCAGTCTCAGAGCACACAACACTTGTAGCCTACTTTCATCTCTGAGATTGCATGTATCAAAAAACCAAAAAACAACCAAACAAACAAAAACAAAACAAAAAAACCCAACCAAACAAACAAAAAAAACCCCAACAACAAACCAGCAACAGCAGCATATTCTTCAAAAAACATGAGTTTGCTACAAATAAACAATTCTGTTGAAGGAGTAGGAACTAAGAAGTAGCAGAACATTCATTCACAAATACTGGCTGTTTACAGCAAATTATGCCTCATAGCCTAAACCTGAAGCTTCATGGCAAAATGCAGTTCATTTTTAGACAGCATCCATATGCTGTATTTTAAAATGTGGCCACCCACATAAGTTGCTTACTACATTTCTAGAAACATGAGGGTATTCATTCTAATCTTCTCTTTTAAGCAAAGGGATAAATTAAATGCCTGTAAAAATTTCATACATAGATGCTTTGCATACCATTTTCTGGAACAAATTAATAGGCCATCACCTCAGAGACCAACACAAATACACTGTATTTACATTAAGAAGCTGTTGTCCATAATGTGCTACATCATTTCCCATAACCAATACAGAGTTTACATAAATAGAATGATGCTACCCCAAACTGTCTGCACCTTAAAACAACAAAGGATTGGGAAGGAAACAGAACTACAGAAGATACCTAAATCAGAGTGTCAGAGCCAGGCAACAGTGGAACTGAAAATAAATGGCAGACCACCTGCCCCCCAGATTGTGAGACAAACCTGATTCTCACAGGGTAGCAATAATTGTAGCTTGCATTTACAGAGTCATTCTGTTTGTCTCCTTCAACACACAACGAAAAGCACTGGCATGTCTATCAACAGACCCAGATTTGAAAGCGGTGTTCACCAAACTGCACTGTTTGTACAAGAGTGAAATTCAATAGGCTTCGATCCCAAGATCTGCTTCCAGCAGTGCTAACACTGCCCAAAACACATGTAGACCCCACTGCCTTCAGTGGGGCCAGGCACGCCCAACCCACCTGCAGGCAAAGGTCAATCCCCTATCATCCACGTTATGAGTTTAATGGCACGAAACCTCAAATTCAATTAGAGCTCATTTTAAAACTCATCTTTATAGTGTTAACTTGCAGATTTTAAAGCCCTTTCCAGTTTCCGTAACGCAGTGCTTTTTACTGAGGAGGCCGGTTTTGCCACCAGCCTGACGAAGCTGCCTGGCGGCTCACCAGAGGCAGGGGTGCTGCAGCGGGCACCCGGCTCTACCAGTTACTCAAAACCCGAGGCAGGTACGTGGCCTTATCCAGAAAGAGGCAGCAGGCGAGTGCAGAAGGCAGGTGGCATAACGACCCGCTCAGACGAAGCACGGGTGCCAGGGAAGGCGCCTGGCGCGTCGCTCCGGCTCGCAGGCTGGCACGCCCCGGGAAGAGGCCGCGCTGAAACCCCTGCTCTAGGTGGGGAAACTCGTCTGGTCCCCGCAGCCCTCCACAGCGTGACCCTGGGCCCGGCACCCGGCGCTGACAGGCACCGCTGCGGGCCGGGCGACCCGCCCGCCCGCACATGGGGCCCCGCACCCACCCACCCGCAGGCGAGGGAGTTGGGGGGCCACGGCCGGCTGATGAGCAAGCACGGCGCTAAGAGTGTGCAGCGCTTCAGTCGCGGCCCGGCCCCGACCGCCGTCGGCCTCCGCCCCACTCACATGTGGGGATTCCGCTGGAAGGCGTTGCGAATGTCCTTCACCACCCGCTGCACCAGCACCGCCACCTCCTCCTGCGACTCGGCCATCTTTCCCCTCCACAGCCGGCCCCGCCGCGCCGGGCCGGGTGCGCAGAGCTCTTCCGGGTCAGAGGCCTGCGGCGAGCCGCGGGTAACGCGTGGGCGGCGGGGCGGGGCGGGTGGGGGGGTTTCGTTGGTGTTAGGGCGGGCGGGGTGTGGGGATGGGGGGGGTACCTCGAAATGCCACCCTTGGCCATCCTTGCCCCCCCAAATCCCATGGACACACCCCTGTTTGCCCCACTGCATCCTGCCCAGATGTTCATCTGCTCCATCTGATCCCTCTGAGCAAC
>JAAGNO010007161.1:0-17072 GCA_033439905.1 Ceryle rudis
TTCGGTCACAACAACCCCAGGCAATGCTACAGGCTTGGGGAGGAGTGGCTGGAAAGCTGCCTGGCGGAAAGGGACCTAGGGGTGCTGGTGGACAGCCAGCTCAACATGAGCTAGCAGTGTGCCCAGGTGGCCAAGAAGGCCAACGACATCCTGGCCTGTATCAGAAACGGTGTGACCAGCAGGAGTAAGGAGATGATCGTGCCCCTGTACTTGGCACTCATGAGACTGCAACTTGAGTACTGTGTCCAGTTTTGGGCACCACAGTACAAGAAGGACACTGAGGTGCTGGAGTGGGTCCAGAGAAGGGCAACAAAGCTGGTGAGGGGTCTGGAAAGCATGCCTTATGAGCTTATGAGGAGAGGCTGAGGGAACTGGGGTTGTTTAGTCTAGAAAAGACTGAGAGGAGACCTTATTGTTCTATACAACTACCTAAAAGGAGGTTGTAGTGAGGCTGGTGTTGGTCTCTTCTCCCAAATTACTAATGATAAAACAAGAGGAAATGGCCTCAAGTTGTGTCAGGGGAGGTTTAGATTAGATATTAGGAAGAAATTCTTCACTGAGAGAGTGGTTAGGCACTGGAACAGGCTGCCCAGGGAGGTAGTGGAGTCATCATCCCTGGAAGTGTTTAAAGAATGAGTAGATGTAGCACTTGAGGCTATAGTCTAGTGGATAGAGAGATGTTAGGATGAAGGTTGGACTCGATGATCCTAGAGGTCCTTTCCAACCCTGACGGTTCTATGAAACTCATTTAACATGTGAAATAATATCTAGGAGATGTAATCATCATTACTTAACTTCATGGTCTGCCTGTATTTATTAACTTTATACAGAAATCTTTCATTAGAAATGGAGGATTTCTTCCCTTAAAATGGTAGAGAGCATATTTGTAGAGGGGTTCTAAGAGCTGTCTTAGCCCTAAGAATCTGCACACCACTAAAATATGTCCAAGAAATATATTTGGACTCTGTGACAAAATCCTTCCTACTCCTTCTTTTGCTGAGGGAACAAAGACAGACGTGATTTCTGAAAACATATTGACAAAACAAATGAACAAGAGAGTATCACTTAATTCAAAATGTAGGACAAAATAACAAATATTTCCCAAAAGAAACATTTCTGAAGCTCCTGCATTTTTCCTGTTTCAAATTATAGAACAGTGCCTGAAATAAATGGCAACCTCACCTTATTTAAAATGGTATTTACCAATGATCACTGCTAATTAGATCACTCATCAATCCTTAACTTTCAAGTGAAACATTCGAACTATTGTACTTTTTGTACTATTATACTGTTCTCCAAGAAATATTTTTTTTTTACCCTTAACATTTACTTTAAAATTTTCAAGTATCACTTAAGGTTTTTACACTTGTAAGGTTTTTTCTTAAATTAGTGTTGTTTAGCAGACAGGACATGTACCTACTTTCTTTCAGAAAAATCCTCAGGACACAGGGGAGTGGCATGATTGGAGTTTTGTAGGATATTTTTGGTTTGGTTTTTTTTTGTTTGTTTTAAATTTAGATGCTGTGTAGAAATAACCTTTGGGATTAAGACTGTGCATGGTAAAAAATATACTTTTTTTTGATGTTAGTAATCAAGAGAAAAGCACATTAGCTTGACTCTAGTCTGTAGATTTGTCTGATAAAATAAGGAAAAAAAATGGAACACAAAAATACAGATTCCCTTCCTCAAATCTCTGCACTGTATTACCTTCAGATACAAAACCCTTAGAGATGCTAAAGAAAAAAGACCTTTTTAAATTAAGGAATCTCACTTCATTCTGTTTCATAAAAATCTAAAAGGCCACATGGAATAAGGCTCCATTAATGAAATGTACAGCAAGAACTCCTATGGGATATTAACTTCCATATCCTAAGCTGCAACTCATAATAGCCCATGTAATACATGGTTTAGCTACATTATTATTAAGTTTACATTTAGCAATGGAAATGTCAATGGATGTTTGGTATTTAATTTTAAAATAATTCTAATTCATCTGATTTCTAGTATATAGATGATTTTTCTCCAAAATTCTACTCATGAAGACAGAAACTTTTCTGGTAATAATGAATAGAGTCTTGAAATTCAGTGATGAGAAATGGAGGACAAATAGAAAATGCAGCTGTGCATATGATGTAAACAAGCAGTGCTAGTAGGAGCACAAACTTGTCTGAAGTCATACAGCCTGCTCTCAAAGTCATTTCCTGTCTTCCTGTCATGTGCTTTCATCAGGAGAGTGCTGTATTGTGCTCAGCCCCACTCATCTCTATACAGATGTACACAGCCTACACTCTGATTAGTACAAAAGCAATGACTGAATCTGGTAGGAATCTGGTGGTCCTTCTCTAAAGATACTACAGAAATGTGTTAGGTTTCAGTTTGCAATGGAGCAACTAATACCACAGCAACAAAAAACTACACAGAACAAGGGCAAGGAAGTTATCAAAATGACTAACAGAAAAGGTAGGACTTGCCAGTTCTTTTCTAGGTCAGATTCTGTTTTCCTTATAATCAATAACTAAAATGTTATTGACTTCAGATGAACAAAGTTTGGCCTTGCACTTTTTTGAGCATCTACAAAGATAGAATTTAATGTGAAAAATAATAATATCTTTAAGTGACAGGGGCAGAGCAGATGTTTTAATCACACCTAAAAAATGTAATTACACAGCATATGTTTACAGAAAACATGTCTGCACCTCTACATCTGCTTGATTTCACCTGGATTCTGCTTTAGCATTCTTTGGACATCTCTGTATTTTTAAGCAGAGAAAGACAGAAAGTTCAGTTCTGAAATAAAATTAACTGATGGAAGTTTTACTAGAATTTCCTTATCTGTCAAAATATCACCTTTCCCTCTTCACTCTAAATAAGGTAATCAACATTTGCTCATACCATTTATTCAGGAATTTGGGGGACTTTTTGAGGCCAATGAATCTCAACGCTATGCTCTGCGTGACCTGATTTAGAGTTCAGAATCAGAGAGAATACAACTCCATCAGCCACGTTAAAGTGCAATATGGCACAAGTAGGATGGTCATGCTTCTGACTATGCCAAGCTTCCTAGCAGTTACATCTTTGGCTACCAGGTACTGTAATTGACTCTGCCTTATCCCACTGTTGTGGAAGCTTCATAATCCCCTGGCAATGACAGACTGGGAAAGAAAAAGGAAAAAATAAAACAATACATATATAAAACCCTTGAAATGAGAGCTACTAGGCGTACTAGGAGTACACAGCAATTCAAGTGTATGGATTTGATTCAAAGCTCTTCCAGAACCTGCCAAACCCTGTGAGCATGATTGATCCCTCAAAGAAGGTTCGGGCCAATTCTTATCACAACTGGCTCACACATTCCCAATTATATAATGTAGCAATTATGTTTTCCATTCTCTCTTACATTAGCTAGCCTGACAGTGATCTGTTCAGTCATGTGTGATTCATCAGGTTTGCCTTCTGTTTCTAAACACGAGCTATAGAAGAGAGCAGCCCTTGAACCCCAGCCTGCTTTGGTTAAGTGTGAGAAGTCAATGACATTTCCTTGTCTTGTGACAACCTAAATAGGGCAGCCTCCTGGCACTCTGAATCATCACACTCCACGTGTTTTGCTGAGCGCTGGAGCTGTGCAGGTTTTATAAATAGTGCCTACACAGGGTTTCAGTGTACTTGCGCAAAGGACCTTTTTATTTGAGGGCTGGCCTCACCAGACAGCCTTGTTACAAGGGGTGAAGTTTATCACATTAGAAGCAACACTGTTAGTATTCAGGACACGTTTCCAAGTGTATATGACATGTCAGCTGCTTACATATCTTCCAATTCTGCTTCACATATTCCTTTTAAAGTTAAACAAGAAGTGACAGAAGTGTAGAAATATCTGTGTCCTGCACTCTGTGAACATAACAGCTAAAAACACTACCTTGACGTGTCAGCTGACAACAGAAAAAATATCCCTGACCTCTGCTGAGGCCTTCTGATTTTCCTAACATCAACTACTTGTAATAGAGAGGATAACTGATAATACATAATCATGAACTCCACAAATATATATATCATGAGGAATTTTGTTTGCATGCCCCCAACACAGTTTCAGTCTTTGTTCCTCTTTCTCTGTCTGTACAAGCACCTATTCTACTTTAAAGAGACATCCCAGAGATCTAAAAATAGGGCTAGCTAGTTGTTTATTTCATGTGTTTGTAGCTATTTTCTTTTAAAAGATATTTTTCTGCATCTTCCCTTGACAGATACAATGCTTTCAGCAACTAGTTCTTCCACTGTTTAAATAAACAGAGCACTCCCTGCAGCAACTCCTTTTCTTCCAAAATTAATTCCCTGCTACTTTGATTTTGTCTCTCTGTCCTTGAGATTCCTTCTTCAACATCTCTCTAGTTCTACCTTCAGCTGTTGTCTCCAAAGTGAGGCCAGCTTGGTCATCCTGAGTTCCCATGGAGCGAGAAATGTAGTTCAACAAAAGAGAATGACCCTTTCATGAACGTGATGCTGCATTACATTTCTCCTATCAGTCTGATTCTGCATTCTGCATTTACCATACAAACACCAGTTTATAGAAGCACAGGAGCAAAAGGTATAGATACATTTATTATAATCATAGCATGTTGTACATTGCCAAAGGATTTCTTCTTAGCATTAGTCACATCTTAATTTTATGTTCAATTAACTACCAAGAAACTTTTGACCTTTTAATATATAAGATCTGAGAAGTTCTATGATGAAATAAGACCTTTCATGTACCTAATAGTTGGGTGATGGGGGTGGTTATGCTTTAAATGCACACACTCATGGAGCTGGCGGGGGAAGCTATAGCTCTTTAAAAGCCATATGTGCCCACACGACCTTCAATATCCTACATGTGCTGTGAACTGCATGAGAGATATTTGTTATGTACCTTGAAAGGTGAAGAGTTTCAGCAACCTTGTCAAGATTCCTATCTGTACTCCTAGAATGAGGCCTAATTTTAATCTTGCTTAGTTCTGCATTATTCAGAATTGACTATGCACTGAGGATGGTAAAACTGGTCAACTGTAAAACTAGTGGGAGATCAGAACTTTCTGGAAAACCAGGTACTTGCAACCCTTTCACAGTGTTTTTTAGCTGATGGGTCATAATTGGAAGAATCAGAAAATTGCAGTAAAAATATCACCTCAAAATACAATTAATGGTACAGTCTTAACGATGCCAAAGCCTTTAAAAGTCAGATGTTACAGGTAACAGCAGTGCACATTTTAAAGATAAGACAAAAGGAGGGTTATTAAAAAAATACTTGTCTTCAGATTGGGCAAACAGGCCACCTGAAAAGTTCACGAAAATTATCCCTAGCCACTTTATCCAATTTACACATTTTTATTTTATTATTTGCTATAGTTATTTGTAAAATCATCTCACATTCTGAAAGGCTGCTATCCTTACCTATCATGGATACTTCAGAAAAGTCTACCTGATATAAATCTAGTGTGCCTGTTTCTGGGAAGAAAGTGCTTTGACTATTTTCTCATAGTAACATTAATACTCTGCAGTAGAGGTTATACTTAATCACCCTGGACACCAACCATATATGGTGTAATAGATTGTTGCTAAATAAAATGTATGAATGTAACTTCCTGACCCAAGTGAGAGACGAGCAACAAGGAGAGGTGCTGCGCTGGACCTTACGCTTGAAACAATGACAGGCTTTCTGTGGATGTGAAGGCTGAAGGCAGCCATGGCTGCAGTGACCATAGAACGATGGAATTCTGAATCATGAGAGGAGGAAGCAGAGCAAAGTGCAAGATTATACCACTGGACTTCAGGAGAGCAGACTTGGGTTCCTTCAAGGATCTGCTTGAAAGAGTCTGATCAGATTAGGCCCTGGAAAGAAGAGGGATCCAAGGAAGCTGGTTAATATTCAAGGAACACTTTCTCAAAACTCAAGAGTGGTCCATCCCAATGCCAACAGTCAGGTAAAAAGGCCAGAAGGCCTTCACGGATGAACATGGAGCTCCTAGGATAACCCAGACATAAAAGGAAAGCATACATAAGGTAGAATTGGGATCAGGTAATCTGGGAGGAATATAGAAACACTGTCCAAGCATGTAGGGGCCCAGTTAGGAAAGCCAAAGACTACTTGGAACCGAATCTGTAGAAAGATATAAAAGGCAACAAGAAAGGCTTATACAGGTGACAAAAGTAAAGTCCTGCACCTAGGAAGGAATAATCCCCAGGCACCAGTACATGATGATTAAGAGACTGAAGCACTTTGCATATGAGGAAAGGCTCAGTGAGTTAGGACTGTTTAGCCTGGGGAAGAGAAGCCTCAGAAGGAATCTCATCAATGTACATAAATTAGAAGGAAAAGCATAAAGAAGACAGAGCCAGGCTGGTTTTGGTGGTGCCCAGTGACAGGCCCAGAGGCAATGGGAACAAACGGAAGCACAGGAGCTTTTGTCTGAAGGTAAAGAGAAATTTTTTACTGTGGGGATGCCCACGAACTGGCACAGGTTGCCCAGAGAGCTTGTGGGGTCTCCATCCTTTGAGATATTCCAAAGACATTTGGAAATGGTCCCAGCAACCTGCTTTAGGTGATCCTGCTTGAGCAGGGGCCTGGACCAGAAGACCTCCAGAGGTTCCTACCAACCTCAACCATTCTTTGCTTCTGTGCAAACAGTAGAACAAATGAACAAGGCTAAAATTTACAATATTTCATAAAAGTAAGTGTTGCACCATTCAGCAATAAAAGGTGACTAAGTCCAAACAAAGATTGCAACCTCAAATGAAATGTGCATGAAGGGTTCTGAGCAATGTACTTTTTAAACAGAAGAAAGTAATGGGAGAGAATTATTTTACTTTGTTCATGTTGGGATCATATATACTAACTTTAGCAAGCACAGTATCCTTTCCCTCCCATGAGAAACAAAAATGCTTACAGGATTCTGTACCCTTGTTTAATCTGTGACACTGCAATTGGAATTTGTCACTCTAGGAGCTACATCTGATGTTACAGCCTGAAGCAGAGTTAAACCAAAATAAACAATCTGCTCCATTCTGCTTAGACTAATACGACAGTGATATAAGCCCCAACACGGAGGAAAATGCCTAAATGGCAGCCACACAGCACAAACACCACCCCCCCACCCCCACCCCCGAAGTTTTATTACTAATACATCCTGTGTGCAAGAAGCCTTGCTTGGACTTTGACTTTGCTATGTAACAGTACGTTTTTTTTTGTGTGCATTAATGTGGAAAATATGCCAAGACAATGTCTTTTTCTAAAAAAAAAAAAAAGTTCAGTCAAGTATTTCCTTCATCACAAATTGTGCAAAGTTATTAGGGTGGGAGAGTTGAATGGGATTATTTTATCATAAACATTCCGCAGTGATACAACTGTGCAAATATTTAGCCCAATATCTTTGTGTTTGAATACAGTACTCATCCCTCCCTCCCTCTCTGGTTTTTGATTTAGGGTCTCTGGACCTTTGCCAATGATACGCTGTTTGTTCCAGTTGCACATACAGGCTCATTTATGCAAATAGTCACATTGAAGCCCAAATCTGGTTATTCCTTCTAGTCAAGATCACTTGATCAGAATGAGGATGGGGGGTGGAATTCTGAACATAATTCTGTTAAATTCATCAGATGAAATGGCTGACCTTAAACCTAGTGTCTTACATGCAGTCATTTTTCCTTTACTCTCTCCCCAAGCTAAGAAAATCCTGCAAAGGCATCTGACTGAGCAGGTCACATTTTCTATAAAGATACAAAGAGGTTATCTTGTTCAAATAACTTTTTTCAGGAAAAAAAAAAAAAAAAAAGAGAATGGAGTGAGAAGGAAGGCAATAAGGTCACTTTATTAACATCACAGAATATTTTTTCTTCTCCCTTATTATTTATATTTTGAACTTCAAATATGCATTTTCATTCTGATCATTTTTTGTATAAAAATCTAAGAAAAAACAGGAAAACCCCCCTATGTGAATAAAGCAGCTCATGAAAGTTAAGGGCCTAAGAGCAAAAAAAAATCCTCTCTCCTCATCAGGCACAATTTCTGTGGCCCCAGTGCAAACTTCCCCCTATTGTCCTGCCAGTGACCTCAGCCCTCATCTTTAAAATAATGTTATCAAAGGAGTTGAGGTTATCTAGTCTGGGTAACAGCTCAGGTCCTGTGTTTCTTCTCATCAGAGGCCCCTACATGAGCCCAGCTAAATTGTAACAGCTAACATTTAAAATTAATGCTAAGAAAGAGACTTAAAAAGCAGTGGATACCCTTTTGCATTTTGCAGAGAAACTGCTGGCCTTTTACAAATATCCTGCTCTGCTTTCTTGCTGCTGCCTCACTGACAGCCCAAACTGCCAACTGTTCATTTTCCGTGTTGCTGAAGATCATGTGTTGGGCGCTGGCAAGACAGGACTCAGCCATCACTTGCCACTTTTCAGTGTGCCATGGGACCACAGCACAGCAATATTAACAAGTTTAGAATTCCTCCTGGTTTTTGAAATTCTTACTTTAAGCAGATTCTTCTACCACACCCTGCTGGTAAAGGCATCATGATTTGCATGCATTTGTTTCTATTCCCAAATGTATCTCAGGTTGGACCTGGGTATTTCCCAAAGCCTCCCTTCCCCCATTGGGCAGAATCCAAACAGCAGAAATATTCAGAAGTACCCCTAGATGGGGCTACTGTCCACAAATCGCTGCACTGGGATTACAAATTCAGTTCTCTGAATGTAAGAAACCGAAATTAAGTACTGACTATTTATTAATCTCTGGCCCATTTATTAACCCCCTTGTCCTTCATATACACTTCTCTGTTCTAGGCTGGCACACAACAGCAATCATATTAAAGCCTTTATCTGTTTCTCATCCATTTTCTACGCTGCAGTAAAAGATATTTTCCAATCGCACAAAACTAGACAGAAAAAGGAAGAGCTAATGACTGTTTGGAGAAAGCTATGTATGCTGCCTAGGTTTGCAGCAGACAGCAAGTGATGTAGGGACAATTCTGTCATGAGAGCCTATACTGAAATATTACAACAAGATACAATAATGTTGAAAACACCTAGGGGATGCATATATTGATTTTTATGTTTAACTCATATGGCACATAATATCTTTCACATTTATTGCTATGCAAGTTATCTCCTTTGTATAATTTTGTATTTTCACTTTCACACTTTACTTAGCTTGATTGCAGCTAGCAAGCACTATACTGAAAAGCCAAAGGAAATCACTAGAGAATGTGTTTAATAACCAAATAAAATAATTTCATGAATTCTCAATGATTTTAGCAAGATCTCAAGAGAGATTTCACACAGCAGAATGAACAGTGATGATACAAACAGATCAAACAAATTACTTGGCATATTTACAGGTCCCTTTCCACATGATTGCTTCAGGAAGCCATCCTACACTGACCTGCACCTTTTAAAGTTATTTCCACTTACACCGAGTGAAACTCACTAACATGAATTGGAAGCGTTTTATATCCAATATTTACAAGTAAATGGACAAAGACAGGAAGCAAAGAATTATTTCCTCTATGATTACTTGTCTCTGCCTAAGTGATTATTATGCTATTTCTTTCTAGTCTATCTTGAAGACAGAGAGATTCCATAGTTTGTTTCACAGAACTACTAGAAAGTTTGCATATATTCATCTTTATGTAAAAGAAATTTATAGAAGGGTTGTTGGTACTGCTGTATGAGAAGATAAAATGATTCCATGCTAAGTCCAAAAAAACCAAAGAAAAATTAAAAGGAATAAAGAGCATGTATAGTGGAACAAAGCAGACAATCAAATAGAAGTAGACAGAATAATTATAGATGTCTGAATAACACTCCAGATGGCATTTTGGGCATCACAGTTAATAAGCAGGCCATTTCGGGGGACCAGCATGTTAGCACATTATTGCAACAACTGGAAACCAGCAGCTGAAGCATGTCTCCCTGATTATCCAGGGAGCAGGCTACATGCAGCAGCCAAAACCAGGAAAAATAGAGAGTCTGGATGATTACTTGTATGACAGGTTCATTGACTCATTCTTCCTAAGAGTAAGGAGATGCTTAAAAGAAGTTAACAGCCATAACTACCAGTCACTTCATGAGGAAGTGGTCTGGCCTAAAGTTTGGGCATTTAGAAAAAGATATCTTTTTGGCTGAAATTACCCCATCTATATATTTAAATTAAAATCTCTACACTTTTGGTCAGATGAAAATCAAGCTGGTTCCTCTGTTCTTCTCCCTCTGTGCACATTTATTTGAGTAAAAGTAACAATAATAGCTGAAAGGCAGTTTACAGTAAGATTTCATTTTATTCCCCTTTTCATCATTGGAATCTGCAAACTACTGAAATTGCAACTGTTCAGGTTGAATGTTAAATTGTCTGCCAAAATAAGCTCGATACCTTGTCAGTTATCTTCTCAAATGAAATACATCATCTTCAGTACAGCAAATAGTCCCATTGCTGATATGCTGCCTTCAGGAAATGTATTTCAGGGATGGAAGGTCTGATATTTCCATCAAGTAGAAAGGCCCTTAGCAACACCCATCCCATAGTAATCCCTAAATTTATTCTAAACCAGCAATTCTGTGAAAACATAATATATTATATTCTTCCAAATGTCAAAAATAATGTGCCGCCTTACTTTCAATTTCAAATCAAGGTTACACCATAGAACTCCTACAGATTTAATATCAGAGACAAACTCCACAGTTTCAGCTCTGGAATTACCCGTTTTAGTTCTGAGTATCTTCATTCTTTTTCTTTCACTCCCGTCGTTAGGTTTTCCCATTAATGATTCTTCAGGTCTCTTTGTACCCAAGCAGATCTTCACATAAAAATCCCAACAACAACAACAACAACAACAAAAAACAACATCAAAAAAAACCAACCAACCAACCAAACAAACAAAAAAAAACAAAACAAAACAAAAAAAAACCCAAAAAAACCTTAACACTAATCTCTGAGATACTAGCAAAATAAATAAAGATATTTGGAATAATGTCTTTAGCTCATGGTATGGTATTAAACTCTTTGCATTAAAAAAATTAGTTGTTTACTGCTCCTAAGTTCACAAAAAAATCCCCTTTTAAGTGCTGTGGAATGCACTTGTCAATTAAAGCATTTGAGGAGCCCTCCTGCCTCCCCAAGGTTACCAGTTGCTTGTTCCGAAAACAGAAAATAAGTATGTTGTAGTGGGTTATTTTGCCTGGGAGTTTTATGCCACTGTATCAGAAAATAATGCTTAAAAAGTTTGGTTTGGAAAAGACACTGAAAATGTACGTTAGTTTCCTAGCTCACTGTGATATAAAACATATTTATCTTTGTACACACATCCACTCTTACTGAAGAATTTTCAGTTCTAACACTGAACAATAGCAAATTTGATGTAGCTTAAGGTTGGCACATATACCCATTTCTAGTAACTTTTATCCTCTCTGGAGTAAGAAAATATCAAATACATCAGAAAAGAAGACAGCTTTGGGGTACATAAAGAAAAGTGCACCCAGCAGGTTGAGGGAGGTCTCCTCCCCCTCTACTCTACACTAGTGAGTCCACATCTGGAGTATTGTGTCAACTTCTGGGCTTCCCAGTTCAAGAGAGAGAGTGAAATACTAGAGGGAGTCCAATGGAGAGCTACACAGATGGTTAGGGGACAGGAACATTTCTCTCATGAAGAAAGGCTGAGAGCCCTGGGGCTGTTTAGCCTGGGGAAGAGAGGACTGAGTTATTAATGTTTACAGATATCTGAAGGGTGGGTGTCAAGTAGAAAGGGCCAGTTTATTTCAGTGGTGCCCTGTGATAGGATGAGAGGTAATGGTAGCAAGGTGAAACACAAGAAGTTCCACCTGAACGTGAGGAGAAACTTCTTTACTGTGAGGGTGACAGAGGGCTGGAACAGACTACCCAGAGAGGTTGTGGAGTCTCCTTCTCTAAAGACTTTCAAGACTCTCCTGGATGTGTTCCTGTGTGGCCTGCCCTGGGTGATCCTGCTCTGTCAGGGGGGTTGGACTTGATGACCTCCAGAGGTCCCTTCCAACCAATTCTATGATTAAAAATTTATGACTAATTCATAGTGGCTACTTTGTCTCTTGCTTAGTATCTACTTCAGCTTGTGTACATTTACGTTAAAGGAAAAGAATTACAAAAAAAAATCTAGAAAGACTGCAATAGAAAAGTACATGTAGGGACTTCACTTGATAAGTTATACTAGATATGATGGGCATTCTGATTCAATAGGGTTATGTGGTTGATAAGGTCCTTTTTTCTCTTCTCAATGTTTAAAAAAGTGGCAGAGAAAAAGAAACAGAAAAAATCCAAATCAAAGCAAAACATAACTTGAAATGCTAAGAAATTAAACACAAGTCAGAAAACAGCAGAAGGTATTTGATCTCAAAACATAAACTCACATTACACACTTTAAGCATAATTAAGATGTAAATTCGACAAGGAAAATCAAAGTACTGAGTATTATTTATGTCCAGCTTGATTAAGTAAACTCTGTGGGAGAGGTTTTAGCATTTCTTGGATGAACTCTGAAACACTGCATGCCAGATGAGCCACAAGGGAAAGAAAAGACATAAAAAGAGATGGAAAATTTAAAGGTTGCCCCTATTGTCAGTTCCACCCTGTACATGGAAATTTCCTTGAGCAGCATCTAGACCACTGAAGTGAATTACAGAAACTTTAAAGAAATATAAAAGAAACACAACAAAAGTTTAGTTTCCCAGCACCAAAGCAATGTTTCACATGCTTGCCCTAGAGGAGATGTTAATAAGAAGTGGCCCACTTCTGCTGGAAAGGAATTTAATGGAGTTAGGATCTTAATATGATTTGGCATTTCTCTCACCTCCTTCGTATAATGTGCACCTTGTCCCTCTTCTCTCTATCTCCCTTTACATGCTGCTAAAACACCTGACAAACTTATAGAGACTTCTGCTGTCCTACAATTAACCTTGCCATCAGTAAAAAAGGGTATTCTGTGAATTAAATTAATTTCCTTTAAAAAATCATAACACATACACAAAACTCCCCCAAAAACCCAAGAACTCAAAAAAATGCATTTAGAATTACAGTTTATATCTTGGCCAGATTTCTTTTCTTTCTCTTTTCTTTCTTTTCTCCTTTCCTTTCCTTTTTCTTTTCTCTTTTCCTTTTTCTTTTCTCCTTTCCTTTCCTTTTTCTTTTCTCCTTCCTTCTGTTAGTTACATTAAATGTCTTTGAGTACGCAACACAATTTTTTGAACAGTGGTCCATTCCACGTAAACAACATAGAAGTAGAACAAGGAGAAAAAGGGTTGTCCACATACAGGATATTTTAACCTGGACTGCATCAGAAGTAAATTCCTGCAATCCTGAAGGAGTACATGAGGCTGCATCAAGGTTTCTGGTTAAGCACAGTAATAAAATGTGTTAGCCACCTTCAGAGGAAGTCTAAGATTAAACTCAGAAATGTGGTTTTGAATGTATTCAGTGATCTTCAGTTCTAAGGCCACTGAGGAACCACTAGCAAAGATAGCTGCTGAGTTTCACAGTTTGTCAGAATTTTTCAGTTCCAAATATATAAAATCTTTGCATTAAAATACAATAATTCCAACCCAAGGAAAATGCTGATGAACCTTCTCTGAATTTTCAGCTCATCAAAATGCTACTGATTTACAAGATGCTCAAAGCTAAAGGTGAATTATTTGAATTATAGTCATACTAGAAGACACAAGGGAGACTGATACCTCATTGTGCTGTGCACAATATAAAATACAGAATGAGAGACAGTTCTTGACATAAGAAAGCTAAGTATCTAAATAAACAAAGGAGGTAAAAAGCATGGGGAAATAAAATGACTTCTTTGGAACAATAGGCAGGTTTTTACCAGGTGAACAACAGAGACAACACATAGGTGTCCTGAATCAGGATGTGTCTGATGTCTGTGTTCCACAGCATCACAGTGGGAACAGAACAGTGTCTTTCATAAACAATCTAAATCAAGTCATTTAACCGAAATGGAGAAAAATAACCAGAACATACCAATACAGATTAGGGGTTGACCCACTGGAAAGAAGCTCTGTGGAGAAAGACCTTGGAGTCCTGGTGGACAATAAGCTATCCATAGGACAGCAATGTGGCCTTGTGGACAGGAAGGCCAATGGTATCCTGGGGTGCATTAAGAAAAGTGTGGCCAGCAGGTCGAGGGAGGTTCTCCTCCCCCCTCTACACTGCCCTAGTGAGACCACATCTGGAGCATGGTGTCCAGTTCTGGGCTCCCTGTTTCAAGAGGGCAGGGAAACTAGAGGGAGTCCAACAGAGAGCTATGAGGGCGATGAAGGGACAGGAACATCTCTCTTATGAGAAAAGTCTGAGAGACCTGGGGCTGTTTAACCTGGAGAAGAGAAGATCGAGAGGGGATCTGATTAATGTTTACAAATATCTGAAGGGTGGGTGTCAAGCAGAAGGGGCGAGTCTATTTCCGTGGTGTCATGTGATAGGATGAGGGGTAATGGTCACAAACTGGGACACAGGAAATTCCACCAGAACGTGAGGAGAAACTTCATGACTGACATGGTCACAGGTTCAGTGAATGGAATGGCCTTCTGACTTTCTCAGCAAAATTCAAAATGTGAAAATTTTACACATTTCTTGGGAAGATGGGCAAAAGGAAATCTGATTAGCAAGACAGCTTCATCTGTAGAGAGACCTGTATGAATACCAGACAGCGATGGTGGATGGAGGAAGGTGATCCGACGGAAGCTTCCTTTGAATGGTTCCTGGGACCAGCAATAGGCAGAATATCACAGACCAGAAGGAAACTGAATTCAGAGAAAAACTTCTGAATGAGTGTTTTTCTAAGAAAAGTAGCATTTACTAAATAGACAATCGGATTAATCATCTGTTAAACTAAAATAAGCTATTAAAAAATGGTTGTGAAAGCAGCTATCGGCAGAAGACAGAAGATGAAGTCATGATGTTCAACATCTTTTTAAACCTTTAAACCTTTGAATACTTTTCAGCCAGTAGCTTAAGTCACTAATGAAAAAAAAACATTAATGTTTGACCTGCTCCCTTATGAGGCATGGGAAAAAAATAGTTCATTATGATGAGGTCTTTTTTGTTTGTGTTCTGCATCGAATATCTGGATTTTGAATAGGTGCGAAGTTGCTCAGGATGAAAAAGCCTGTCAGAGTGCAGATGAAAACTTCTGAAGTTCACAACTGCTTTACATCTCACTTTAGGCTCTTAGTCACTCATTTTCAACTTATTCATATTCTGTCATCAGGGTTTTTGTTAATATAAAGCTGTAGAGAAGTGAGCCTGTAAAATGAGCCTGCTAAGTCCCAGCTTTATTCTCTAATGACTGCCTATCAAATGTTCAGATTACCTGTCAAAGAAAAAATGGTTTTAAATTTCTAGTTCTTTAAGTCACGTGGGAACCCAAAAATCACAACACTGGGCTTCGACAATCACACTAGTAAGTAAAAGTAAGAAATCAGAAGGTAGCTGACAGTCAAGGTAATTATGCCAGGAATGTGCACTTATATAACTTGCACTTTTATAGCTATTATGTGTTTTCCAGACAGACACCCCCCCACTTCTCAGTAAAGTAAATATAAATATGTTAGAGTTACATTGTTACCATTTATATAAAGCTTCTTTTTTTTTTTTTTTTTTTTTTGTAAAAGCACTGTAAGAACTCAAGAATTTGTAAGGTGGATTTTCATGAAAGGATTGATATCCCTGCACTTAGGCAGAAGCTTAAGGTTTGGAAGAGGTATGCTGAGGTTCTTCTGTCAAGAGATTTGCTAGGTGTACATGGAGAGTGGTCTTTTCTACACTGGCAACTAACTAGAACAGATATTCCACAACATTTATCCCACAATAAATAACCTGATATAGTTACCATGTTTGAAGTGAGTATATTGTGCACATCTTCTATTCCAGAATGTGTTCTTGTTTAGAAATACAGCAAGACATACAGAGTACAACGATTATTACGAGAATAGCTTTTACATTTAAATCCCTTGTTGCAAATAAGCCTTTAACATCACTTATCCACGTTTCACAGAGGAAGATCTGAAGCAAATAATATTTCCCTACTTTTCACACTCTAAAAATAAATCACTGATTTAAACTGCATAAAATACAGTATACTTCATTATATCCCTGCACTATTTTAGACTAAGGACTGAAAATTTCAAGGAGGGTGGGCATTGTATCAAACATTTACCAACAGTATCGGCTGTTGTGATACAAGTGTGATACTTACAAAACCTAAAAGAATATTAATGTGACTTGTTTTGTTGAAACTCCTTTAGTACCTACTCCTTATGACAAAGATTTCTTTTTGTTTGTAGAGACATCTTTCCTCAGAGGGCATTTTACTGAATATGGCTTTTTGCTCAGAGATAGAAGCTTCCAGGGCTCTGGTACTCGTAGTGGTAATAAACAGCCTGGTAGAACTGTCAGATGCATCAGAAATCTGACAGGAGGAGAGTAGGGAAAGGAAAGATTGATTCTAACCAGGTCAGACTTTGAAATTTTCTAATGCAGATTATTTTTCATTATTATTTTATTTTTACTAAAGCCATACAAAATAGACTATATATTTTTGCCAGCATTTGTCATCTTTCCTTTTATATGCCTCAATTCCGCTTCACTGGTTCCTCTGAACTTGATTCTTTGTACATGGCATTAAATTACAGCTATACAGGTAATTGTAGCTGCAGTTCAGGTAGCCAAGAATACTGCCAATTTTTAAAGGCAAATGAATCTACATGTTTATATTTTTTTAATAATTTTCTGTTTCTTTTTTGAGGGGATTATTTTTTATTTGTTTGTTTTTGAAGTAAAAGTTTCAATTATTTCCTCCAGAATATTAATGTTCTGAATAATAATGCAGATAATTTTCTAACATTTGTGCATTTCCAAATGGAATTAAAGCAAATTAAAAGGAAAGACGATAACTGTATTAACAACATTGCTCAGGTAGATCTACAGGATGTCTTCCCACCCCCCACCCCCCCCCCCCAACCCACACCACCACCACACAAACACCACCACACCAGCCACTAAAGCAGCCGACCCCACGACAGCCGTC